>PVIC010010360.1:0-43551 GCA_004025085.1 Thryonomys swinderianus | reverse complement strand
TTAATAGAAATACTCCAAATAAATGTGGGTATTATATACCCAAATACGTGCACTTTTATTACAAAATAAACTATGCTAGCCTAAGGCATTGTTTCACCTACATTAATGCAAAATCATTTCAATTGTTCTGCCCCTTTATATAACTGCTCCCTCACTTTCAGTCCTGTCTCCTACACTTATACATTTCTCCAGATGTATTTATTAATAAATCCTAACTTGTTTTCCAAAGTGGTTGAACCAATTTACACTCTCTCCAGCACTACTCCCCATTCTACCTTAGAAATGGTTAAACATTTTAGGGCTGGGGATGTAGCTCTGTGGTAATGCGCTTGGCTAGACAAAAAGGGCCCTAACTTTGATTCTCAGCACTGAAAACATTTTGGGTTAATCTAACAAGGCAAAACAGCCCTTTTTTTAATATGTATTTTCCATAATGAAGTTGATTTTATGTATTTAGGGACTATTTCTTCTATGAAATTATCAATTACTATTAGTGCTCAATTTCTTTTGTTCTTACAGAACTGCAGTTATTCTTGCTATTAGCCTAATGTTGATCATTTCAGTTTAAAAATTGTTTAATAATACTAATTTAATGTTTTCAAATTTATTTTCCGGAACCTTCCAAAGTTATGCAATTATTTCCTCCATTTTCTTAAAATGGTTTTCTTACATTTACATTCATATAAATCCCTCCAAATTTGGCATTTATGTACAGCACAAGGTAAAGACCCCTGCCCTATTTTTTTAAGACAGGGTCTCGCTTAGTAGTTCATGCTAACCCTGAGCTCACTATGTACCCCAGGCTAGCCTTGAACTCACAGCAATCCTCCCGCCTCTGCCTCCCTTTCCAAGTGCTGATATTATAGACGTGAGTCACCACACCTGGCAGTGTGGTCCGTGGTGCTGATTGCTGGGATTACAGGCATGAGCCACCATGCCCTGCACTGTAGTATGTGGTACTGGGGATAGAACTCAAGACCTTGCTCCTGGCAAGGCAGATGCCTGAACCACTGAGCTAAATCCCCAGCCTGACCCTGTTTTAACTTTTACATTTCAGTATAGTTCATAGCAACTCCCATCAGTCTCAATATACAATTTCTAGTCTTTGTTCCCTGGACAGTTTAAAGTCTGTATCATGTTTTTATGGGCCATAATATTTGATAGTTTACCTTGTTATCTTGGTTATCATTTGCTCTAATCTCAATATAAAATTTAGAACCAGACTGTAACATTCAGTAACAAAATCTCTTAGAACTTTAAATTCAATTTATGTCGCTATTATAAGCCAAGGTGGTTAAGACTGTGTGTGTGTGTGTGTTTTCCAGACAGGGTCTCACTTTGTAGTTCAGGCTGGCCCTAAACTATGTAGTCCAGGCAAGCCTGGAACTCAGCAATCCTCCTGCCTCTGCCTCCCGAGTGCTGGGATTACAGGTCTGAGCCAGCCCCAGCACTGTAATATGTGGTACTGATTGCTGGTGGGCTTGAGTCACCACGCCCAGTATTGTTGCATGTGGTTACTGAGGACTGAACTCAGGACCTTGTGCTTGCTAGGCAGGCACTAGAACCACTGAGCTAAATCTCTGGCCCCCAAGACTGGCTTTTAAGATAGGAGTTCACTATGTAGTTCAGGCTGGCCTGGAACTCCTGGCAATCCTTTCTTCAGCCTCCCAAGAGCTAGGATTACAGGAGTGTGGTATCATGCCCAACAATCTATAAGCCAATTTAAGAATTAACCCGACTCTCCCTATCAATGAATATACACTGAAAAAACATAACTTAATACCAATTTATCTATGTTTTTCCCATTATCTGTAAATAATGACACCAAGAACTTTTTTTTTGTTTTGTGAGACAAAGTCTGGCTTTGTAGTAGAGCAGGGGGCTGAACTCACTTATGTAACCCAGGCTGGCCTCAAACTTGGGGCAATCATCATGCCTCAATCTCCCCCAGTGCTGGGACTGAGTGTGTGCAACTATAGTTGGCTCTGTCATTTTTTTTAGGTTGGCTTCTCTGGTTTCAAGATAACATGAATCAATACTTCTACACTGAAACTTTCTAAATGTTTCCTCATCTGTAAAGTGACAGCCCTGCAATACAACTGTTTTGATCTCATCTGAAATGGCCAGTATATGTTAGCCTTTTAAATTTTCTTCTTGCACATGGGCCATCACCTTCCACTAATACCGAGTATCTACTTGATGGAAACAGTTCTATTTCCTGGATTGATGACACAAAAGGCCTGACTTTGACTTGATAGTCCCTTCCTGAACACTGACCACTACAAAACAGCTACTCAAATTCCAAAGACAGGCTTTCACCCAGAGTTAAAAATTATAAACAGCGGGCCGGAGGGTTAGCTCAGTGGTTCCGGTGCCTGCCTCACAAGCGCAAAGTCCTGAGTTCGATCCCCGGAAACCACATACAATGCTGGGCGTGGAGACTCACGCCTGTAATCCCAGCACTCGGGAGGCAGAGACGGGAGGATTGCTGAGTTCTCAGCGGCTTGCCTGGGCACCATAGTGAGCTCAGGGCCAGCCTGAACTACAAAGCGAGACCCTGTCTCCAAAAAGCAAAAAAATAAATAAATAAATAAATAAATAAATAAAAAATAAACAGCATTATACAGCTGACTATAATCCCTATCTCTTACATCTACAATAATTTCATTCACAATGAATATTACGTCCTTTTGACAATTTTAACTGTGGTAGATACGATGATGTGTCCCTACAATACCAGCACTTAGAAAACTAAGAGCTAAGATCACAGTGATTTTATGGGCTACCTCAGCTAGATGGTAAATTCTAAACTCACTGAGCTGCAGAGTGAGCCTATCTCAAAAATGAAAATGTCAAATACATTCTTCCATTGAGGCAATCACCTAAGTACAAAGTATCTTCCTCTTTAAATGACTATGAGCACTGCACAAACGTAGACATCAGTCTAGTATAACGGTGGAAACTAAAGATTTTATGAGCTGACTTCACCACAATATTCAACATATTATGTTCATTCTGATTTGACTAAGCTGCTTTTACCTAGTAACACTTTGAATTAGAACATTTCAAATCATTGTTTGTTCTTTAGTGGTTGTATAGTATGGATTGTGAAAGGATTTACTGAACTGTTTCCTAAAAACGAAATTACCAGGCTGGAGAATTAGTTCAATGGTTCTGGCGGCTACTTAGCAAGCACAAGGGCCTAAAATTTGCTCCCAGGTAACCATGTACAATACCATAGTGACTCATGCCCAGCAGCAATTAGTACCACACACCACAGTGCTGGGTGTGGTGGCTCAGGCCTGTAATTCCAGCACTCGGGAGGCAGAAGCAGTATTCCTGAGTTTGAAGCTTGCCTGGGCTACATAGTGAGCTCAGGGCCAATTTGCCTCAAAAAAAAAAAAAAAAAAAATCCAAGCCAAAACTTTTTTTTTTTTTTTTGAGACAGGGTCTCGCTTTATAGCTCAGGTTGGCCCTGAGCTCACTATGTAGCCCAGGCAAGCCTCGAACTCAGCAATCCTTTTGTCTGTGACTCCCAAGTGCTGGGATTACAGGCGTGAGCCACCATGTCCGGTGGCAAAACATCTTTTGCACATAAACTTGCAACTAGATGGCAGCATAATAGTGTACCAAAGTTTAAAAACCAGAAGGAAACGGCCGGGCGTGGTGGCTCACGCCTGTAATCCCAGCACTCGGGAGGCTGAGGTAGGAGGATTGCTGAGTTAGAGGCTTGCCTGGGCTACATAGTGAGCTCAGGGCCAGCCTGAACTAAAAAAGCGAGACCCTGTCTCAAAAAAACAAAACAAAACAAAAAAAACCCAGAAGAGACAGCTAGTTCGATGCATGCAGAGCCTAATAAAAAAAATCATTAAAGATAATATTTTCACTTTCAAAATGAACACTTAAAAATCACTCAACTAAAAGAATATGAACAGGCATATTCAGTATGACAATGCTAAACTGGGGTAATTCAATGTATCAAAAACTGGAACTGGGCTGGGGATTTAACTCAGTGGTTCTGGTGCCAGGTCCCTGGTTTGATTTCCAGTAACTACATACAATACTGGGCGTGGTGACTCATGCCCACCAGCAATCAGTACCACATATCACAATGCCAGGCACGGTGGCTCACACCTATTAATCCCAGCATTCGGGAGTCAGAGGGAGGACTGCTGAGCTCCAGGCTTGCCTGGGCTACATAGTGAGCTCAGGGCCAGCCTCAACTACAGTGAGCGACCCTGTCTCAAAAAAAGAAAAAACAAACAAAAAAAACCCTCGAACTGCCCATACTCTGAATCAAAAATACCTAATAGGTTATCTACAGTAATTGTGTAGGTAGAACCTGTATTTACATATTAAAAAGATACCCCTAAATTACTGTCTTGTGCTGTCCAAAAAGTATCTCATTTCCACAAATCTCTTTACAACATAATAAAAAAACCCTCCTTTTCAGAAGGGGGAAAAAACCGAGATAAATACTGTACTGATGTATCATTCACTTATTTCCAAAGAAAAAACAGGAAGATATCCCGGATCTCCCTTTCCCACTGTCCCCATTTCTTCCAATGGATTTCTATTCAAACATTTTAATTGTAACTAACCTTATTTCAAGTACAATGTTAAGGCTTTAATTCACACCTGCTTTCTCCACTCCAGAATCAAACGGCTATGTAACACTTCAGTGTCGTTTCATTCACACTGCCCCCTAATCTCTTCATGTTCCCCATCTTAGCCAATATACAACCAAAACAAGCTCTAAACTATCCTCATATCTTCTCATATCCAAACTTCCTAGGTCTATCAACTGCTTTCTCTGCTACTCTTTTTCTGCCATCTGGTAGCGGAAGGAACTTTTGTAAGAATTTCACTAGACTACTTCATCATTCTTTTCCTTATTGCTGCCAAGCAGTTCTCTGATATACCAATCTTGTCACACTTAGTACACTTCAATGGTTCCACATCATTCTTACAGGTGAGGAATGAGGGCTGCAAATATTTACTGAAAAAAAGTGTTATGCTCTTAAATACCCTATTATATAGGGCCAGAGATTTAGCTCAGTAGCTTGGCCACCTGCCTGGCAAGTGCAAAGTCCTGAGTTCTATCCTCAGTACCACATAACACAATGCCGGGCATGGTGGCTCCGACCTGTAATCCCAGCACTCGGAAGGCAGAGGCAGGAGGATTGCCATGAGTGCGAGGCTTCCCTTGGCTACATAGTGAGTTCAGGGTCAGCCTGAACTACAAAGTGAGACCTTGTCTCAAAAATGAAAACAAAACACCCATGTTTCCAAGCTGATTGGTAAAAAAGAATATTGTTTCCTGTAATCCAGAAATATTTTTACTTGATTATTAATCTATTGAGATGAATATTCACTACACTGAACTGCTCTATGAATTTTAGATTTATTAAGCCCAGAAACCTTTGTTTCTAATTTTAGTAATAGTCAGATCTGCTTAAAGAGCATCAAAATGCCAGTACAGGAGGGAAAAAATCCAAAAAACAACAACCACTCTGAGAAACTAGCTTAGAGACAAAGTACAAGTTTTGACTGTATTATACTGCATATTACCAACAGATATTAAAACCATAAATAGCCAACAAATTATAAATGAAAAGGCACACACTACACATTATTAAAAAAACTTTGTTTTATTTTCAGTACAAGATCAAGACCATGCTTGTTACCAGTGCAGTTTAGGCCAACAATGGCCATACAGCAAACTGCTCAACAGTCACCTAAATGCTAAAGAAAGAAAAGACAGAGTAAACATTAAACACAAAATTGTAATTACATTCTAATAAACAGGATAAGATTTTTAATAAGAAGCTAATATGGAAGTCCAGTTCTCATGGAAACCAAAAAGATGTCTATTAATCAAATAATCATCTTACCTTTTGGACAGAAATCTTATTGTGAAGTCACCAGAGTCAATAGGTAAAATTTTAAGACTTTCTTTGGCCTTCTAATATTAGATATATCATTTACAAACTGTGATTCAGTAGTTGATGGAAATTGGTAATATGATACAATTTGTGTGGTTATTAAGGGCTTTCATTAAAAACTGTAAAACAACATTGTAAGGCGGCATGGGCTGTAAACTATCTTGTCTTGCTAATTTACCATGGGATGCAGAGGAAAGAAGGAATAATCAACCTTTTTTAAGGCTAAAGTTAGCAATTTTATAGATGCATTCCTTAGAATACATATGATTTACCCCAAAGGATCATTTCCTACTAACTACCACCTGAGTACTACAAATTTTTAAAGTAAAAAAATAAACATGAATTTAGCACTGTATTTTAAAAATTAACTTACAGAATGCTGAGCAGTATTACGCAGAAACAGTGCAACAAAGATCATACCTTTTAAGTGAAACATTTTACTAAAGGCAGGGCTTATCAAATTATGAAATTAATATAAAACATTTACATCCATGGTGGTTTTAGGGTACTGCCACATAAAAAATTACTGTTAGTGTTCACTATGCAAAGATACCATTTCAAGATTTGTGTGACTTCAAGTAAATTCAATCTAATATTTTAAAAGTCTCCGTTGCAATATTAATGTAGCAGGAAGTCTTTAAAAACATTGAAATCTGTTCCTAAACAAGTGTTTATACATCCTACACAAAAGCCAAAGTAGCTGTATACTCAGTGAATGCCAACAACCTGGAACTTTAAAGAGACATTGGTTAAAAGAAACCTAAATCAATGCGAACAAGGTACAAATGCCTGAATATTTTGAATATTCATAAAAACTCATACTGCTTCTTTCTAATGCCAAGAAGGAAGAGTACAAGAACTGCCTCTCAGAAGCCTAGACATTTTAATACACTTTCTCTTTCAACTTAAAATGAAATTTTAATCCTAAATTTGGTTTCTCTAAGTAAAGAAATCCTCACCTTATGAACACAAGGAACGTCAATGTAAGGCCACATCTTAATAAATTTATAATTTTTGGATGAATATTTATTTTAAAAGTCTAAGGCTTCTAAGAGTCAACTTACTAAAAAAATAAACACACCAGTGTTTAAACTGAAGGTTAATGTTTAAAAAAACAAAAACACAAACACACACTGAAAAACAGAAAAATAGAATGTTTTGCTACAAAACTCCCACTTAATATATTTTAGCACAAAAGATGTCTAATATGTACAATGGATAAGCGTGCATTTAAGTACATACAACTAGAAGAAACATTTACAGAGGACTATGTGATGCAAATGAATGTAGTGAATAAAATTTAAAAAGCAGTTATCTATAAAACAGTGAGAATCTCAATACTGCATTCACAGTAAAGAATCAGGACATAATCTTCCTCTTAAAATAATTTAAGTTGAAGCTTAGAACACAAAGTTGGAACCACCTTATAAAATACAGAAAATGCAATGACCGATCAGGTATGAAAACCAAAATGCCAAGAGCAGTCCAACAGAAAAGTCTTGTAGTAGCATCTCATTATATAAAACAGTATGTATTTTAGTATATTGGCACATTTAAATACATAAAAAGAAAGAAAAATTCTTTACCCTTTCAATAATTTTCCCCTTTTACTATAAAATATTATACAACATTCAACCTCTTGATTTTATTTTTAGAACTGACTTTAACTAGTAAAAAGTAAAATAACATTCTCCACAGGAGAAGCAAATGAAAGTAATACCTTAAGCTACACATTATTTGTGAACTCCAAATTATAATTAACTGCTTAAGAACATTCTAGATAAAGGGGCCATTAAGTGGGCTAACCCAAGATCAATAGTCACAGCAAGTTACTCCAAATCTTGCTTATGAAAATAAACTTTTAAATTTACACTGGAATATCCTTTCTATAATGTACTTCCTTTCCTCAAAAGTAGCATTCAGTTCAAAGTACTGCTTCAAAAGCAGCACCATTCAGCTGCTGTACCACTCAGCCATAATTTTACAGCTAGCTGAAAGGAATGTGACTGCACAGCACTAATAAATGCTATGGTTTAAAATTCAACTCATTTGTTTTCACGTCCATTTGTTATTATAAGTGAAGAAAAACTGAAAGGTCTCTAAAACACATATGTACTTTACTTTTTTTGGTGTCTTTGCAAAGATGTATCTCTTTGGATTGTTTCTACATAATAAAAAATTTTTTCAAATAACATCAGCTAATGATGACAGGGTATTAACAAAATAAGATGTGTAATTTTTACCTTTACTGCTATACATTCATGTGCTATCAGGTAGAGAAGTACTTTGCAAAATTACTTGGTCAAACCAAAAAGTAATTTCTTCCTGACAACACTTAAAATAATGGATTAGCAGCAAACAATTCTAGTACACTCAAGACTGTCCACAATGAAAGTCATATAAGAAATCAGCCAAACAGGAAGAATGATATAGAAGGAACAATTAAATGGTTTCACTGATAAAAAATGAAAAGGTAAATACAGGATTAAATTAGTACAAGATTTCCAGTTTGATTTCAAGTAGTTTTATAAGTTCATTTAAAAATTATTCAGAAAAATTTTTATCCTCAAGGACATTTTACTTACCTTTAAATCTTAATATTAACTAACTTCCCTTGTGTTATATATACATGTGTGTGTATGTGTATATACACACACACATGTATATATATATCTCTCTCTCCAAACGTTTGGACATATGTGTGTGTGTGTGTGTGTGTGTGTATGCAAACATCTTCGTATTAGGGCATTATGATTAAAATATACAAAAGTTAAAAAAATGATAAAACTTACAACACCTATACACAAAACAAGATTTTGTTACAACTCTCAAATAATATTAAAAAGGCAACTGCAATTTCAACAAGATAAAACATTTAAAAAATCATTTCTGAGAGCAAACAGTTGCAGTAAACACCAATGATCCCATGCACATATACTCCACTCACAAAATGTCCTAAAATAAAGCTGGTGGAAATACGGATAATTTGAAACAGCTAATTTTATGAAGAGTTTGATAGTAGACAAGATGAAAATGAATAACGGCAGTGCACATCTTTAGAGGGCTTCTACAGTTGATGCTATTATCTAAGTTACCTAAATATTTTAAGTATTGTCCCAAAATTTGGTTATACTTTAAAAACCAATGTAGATGCTATTGGATCCCTCAAAGGTAATCAGATCTTAAAAGTTTATTAAAAACAAATTAAGGACTTTAACTCAAATTCCTTAAGTAGCAATTCACAATTACCTTCCTATAAAAATATCTAATCAAGATGACATTCTGCCTCTGCTAATTTTGCAAGTAGGAACACATGCTAGCCCAGGTACTTTTAATATAGGCCTCTATACAAGACAGGATCAAAAAAATTTTGATTAACTAAAAATCTTTGATTAATCCTAGTATGAATTATCAGGTTGTGTGAATACACATAGAATTCCTTAAACTGTGAAGATACCTATAATCTCCAATTACTCCCAATAGAGAACACAACCAATGTTAATAAACATCACATCCTTCAGATATCTATACCAACAAGGAAATAAAACTAAGCTCTCCTTACATAAATCTGCTGCATGGCTGTATTTACACTACCTATGGTTTCAAAATTAAACCATAAACACCATCACTAAGAAACACCAAATACTGCAGCATCAATTAGAATGATGAAAATCTGTCTTTCAATGCTAGCAGTTCACAATTAAGTATTTCAGTATCTGTGTTATAATTAAGTTGCACTACCATGGCAAAGGACGTATGAGTTTTTACTACATGTTAAAAATCTCAAATTTTTAACCCCCTCAAACATTAACTGGATTGCTATGTCTGTCAAGTTTTAAGTTTTTACAAGTTTTTATACCATTCAGCAAAGTCACAAGCTAACTAGGTAAAAACAGCTAGAAAAGCAGAATATAGAAATATTAAATATCCATGTAATCACCTAATCTAATATCAAAATCAAGGGCAAGAGACATTAATCAGTTGTTTAATTCACTGAACGCATGAATAGATTGATGCATATCCAAAACGCTATTGCAATGCTTTCTTTTTTAAGGACAGTAAAAATGTCATAGTAACATTATCTTTTGATATTGCTGAACACAAGACTTTCCCTGAGGTGTAAACATCAAATAACTTGAACAGCTTTACACATCAGCCCCATTAAACAGTTTATTACAACACTACATCTACTGTAATCAAAGTGGTGCTGTTTACAGACATTATCATATGAACATTTTTAACAAGAACAAACTACTATAAAAACAAGCATTTACTTGACTTTGTTTTTCCAATTGCTTGCACATTATAATGGCCAAATGTATATAACCAGTAATAAAGTTGCAAAAGCTATTAACTTTTTAAATCACACAGGTTTCTTTCAAATAAAACAGTTAAGCAACATAAAAAATAAAAGTAGAGCTACTGGTTACCATTTATGCAGATTTGCTTTATTCAGATCTATTCCTGTTCAGTTTATCCATGAATCCTTACAGGTTCAGTTCAATCACAAGAAGCAAACTGCTGGACAAGCGTCATTTTTCCCCCATGAAGACTGTTATCTTGGAAGGTGTTCCTCTTCCTTCAGCTGTAATGTGTCAAAATTTGTGATGTAGATTTTGCTATTCCCCATAATTCACAGAAAAACGCTGGCTTAACTATACATACACAAGTCGTGCATCTACTTCTGTTATGTATTCTAACACAAAATAAGAATAGAAACAGTAGCTGCATATGTGGGGGAGAAATGCACCTAATTCAACTGGTTATTCAAAATGAGACATTCTGACTTCATTTCTCTTAGATATTGTCTTTCAAATTTAATGATTAAAATAGAAATGAAAATATAGCAGCTACTGTTTCTATGATGATGCAAAGCCATTTTCTAAAAATATGTATACTACAAAAATAAATGGAAAAATGCTTGAATGATTTTAATGTAGATATTTTTATTCACCCACATATCAAGTCTATATGAACTCATATAACAAGTGCTGAGGTGAATATAAAATGCAATAGATTTTACAAATGGACTGTTTATTTGACAGTATACAGGTACTTCTCCAATTGTTATAAATCAAATAGTGTTCCATGTTACATAATTTATAAATAGAAAGCTCAGTACGGACATTTAAATATATGACATCCACGTACAAATCTTTAGACATAATACAATTTGAGACATTTACTCTATTTCACCTATACTGATGTGCCTGAACTAATCAAAAACAAGCTAACTGGAAATCTACAATGATTTCATTGAAAACTCACATAAAGGAAAGAAAAAAAGGAAACAAAGTTGATATATGCAAACTTCAAGGTTCACAAAAGAAATATTTAATTAACTTGCATGTAAGTCATCAACAAAATACCAACTATTTAAAGTATATGTAAATTGCTCTGTAAAAGTAATTTAAGAATCTAAAGGGAACAATGTTTAGTGATTTTTTTTTTTTTGCCACAAAAATAATTTTTCTTTTTGAGATGGCCTCACTATGTGGTTCAGCCTGGGCTAAACTCCCTAAATATCCCAGGCTAGCCTTGAACTTGCAACCATTTTCCTCCCTCAGCTTCTCAAGTGCTAAAGTGTGTGCTACCACACCTGTCTGTTCTACTATTCAAATAATTTCTATCACAATTGTCAATTTTATCTCTTTTTACTCTATGTGCTGCTGAGGCAAGCACACTAAATATCTCTTTGTTCCTTTCCCCTATGTTGAAAACATATTAAGAGCACCAGTACATATACTCAATCACACTGCCTAGCAATGTGGGACCTTACTGCTACGCAAGGAAAAAACCCAAATGTTAAAACCACAATCATCTTCTAGTTTCTACACATCTGTATTTTTCAAAGAGATATTCAGGACATTTCTAATGTTATCTTTTATTTCACTTTCACCTTATGCTAATCAAGTTTATGTAGTGCAATTATTTAATAGAAAAAAAGTAAAATGTCAGCTTTCAAATGCTTTATTACTTATGATGCTATTTATCTGCCTGCCTGTTTTACCTAGTTAGCTAACTAGCTGAGGGACTGAGCTCAAGACCACATGCATGCTAAGCCATGAGGCCTACCTCTAAGTTACACCTCCAGCCCAGCAATGCACTTTAAAAGGCTGGTAAAAATATTAGAGCACATGCTCTAATTTTAAAATTGAGAAATCAATAAACCTTACTACAAAAACATCCTATCTCCTTAAATATTTTGTTGTACTGAAAAGGATGGAGTGGATCATTAAGAGGAAAAATTATTTAAAATTAGTGAGCAACACAGTATTCATTTCTTCTAAAAAATACACTATATACTGCATCTGTATCTCATTCCAACAGAGAATTTTACTAGTTTTTGTATAAAGAATCTTATTTATGAAGTTACAATGTACACCTTATTTCTTGCTTGGTTATACTTCATGGATAGGTCTTTACTATTAATTCTAATTTTCATTGATACAGATATAAAATTTGGGGTATAGTCATTTCTATTTCTAAACATTTTACATTTATTTATCCATTTGAATACATAAATTTTACAGTCTCAAAAGGAAGCAAATTTAAAGGCAATACAACCCATTTCCAATAATTCAATTCCATGTAACAGTCTCAAATGTCTAAATAGACATCTACAAAAACAAAGATATCTAAAGGAAACTTAAAAGTAACAAATACATTCAACGCTTATGTTCTCAGAATATCATTTGGTCAAAGCCACACAATAACTTGTTTTAGCTACTAGTTATAAAAAGAACCTATGTAAACAGCTGTTTAGACAACTAAAACCATAAAGTCTATAAACTAATGTGAGCATCAAGTAAATGTCAAAACAGAGAAGGGCCTGCATTTTGAGATAATTAAAGAACAAGGTACCCCAAACCTTGAGTGTTTGTTGAAATTTACCTAAGCATATTTCTTACCATTAGTATTTAAAGTCATGGTAAAGTCAGCTTTTAAGTAAAACAAATATATATTTGATAGAGCTTTTTAAAAAAATAGGTTTTCATATTAATATATTGAATTAAAAAGGGTTTTTACATAGTTGTACTGTTTTTAATTCTGTGAAATAGAATTTACTATTCTCTATCTAAAAATTTTTCCCTGATGAGAGGAATGGAGATCAAGTGGGCAAGAGAAACAAGTATGTAAATACATATTAACTCTTTTTAAGATAAAAAACGTTTTCTAAGTGCTGGCTTTGGCAGCACATATACTAAAAGTCTTCTTACAACATTATTATACAAAGGCAATTCTGTTTCTTGCAGATGTTTACAAAGAGCTTCTTGCTATCAAAACTTTGTATTTTTATCTTTCTACCTATGGACAGAGTACTTACCTCATTTCAAATTATCACTCAATATAAAACATATACATAATTTTTACTCTAGGCAATCCACTAAATAATTGAAATAAACTCCAACACAAAGAAAAAAATCAGCTTTGCCTCTAAAAGGTTCACAAAATGGACATTTCAAAATAAGATATTTAGTGTTGAGACTCCACGGTAGTTTAAACACCCTAGCACAGAGGGCAGACTCATAAATCTGGATATCATAAGTGGTACCCTTACCCTTTATTAGTTATCAGGTTTTCTTTAAACAATACTATTCATTCAAAACATTATTCAAAACAATCTAATTTACAAACTGAAACAACGATAATAAACTTCACACTGAGATGAAAGTGAGAGCAAGGTGACTCACATTAGCATTGAATTTTTTTAAACAAAGCATTAATTATTTATAAACAAAATTATATTCTTCAACCACAGTGAGCAAAACACATCATCCATTCACGGGATCACTTCCTACCCTCTTCTGTCACACTGTAAGCAGACAGCTGTGTAATCAGACAGGTTTTGTAAATAATACTAAAAGCAAAGAAATCAGAACTGAAGTAATTGACAGCTAGCATATGCAGATGAGACAAAATAATTAGGATATGTAGGTAAGCAGAAGGAAACAGCTAACTGGGAAATATAAGGTAGACTTCCGCCGAACTAAGAGATGCAGAAATAATTTTTAAATCTTATAACCAGTCATTTACCACACAATCAAGACAATTTAATTTTCACAAAAGTCTTAAGGTAACACTAACTCCTAAGGACATGTAATGTCTTTTTAACATACTAGTAAAAAACTTTTTATTCTTGTGGTATTTTTAGTTTTCGCCCAAATTAACATAAAACTATAACAAGGTGAATAAACAATACAAAGCATCTTAAACCTTGTGCAACAATAAAATCTAACAGCATGGTATTTATGGTAGAAGTCATCACAGTCAAGGAAATATGCTTATTTAATCCAGAACACCATACACAGAACTTTTATTGATAAATGTGTAACAATTTGAGAATATGCAAAACCTCAGAAAATGGGAAAAGAGAAAGCCTGAGTAATGAGTATTTTAAAAAGTTTGCTTTATTATTCTTCAGCATAAAAGAATAAACTGTTAACATTTTTGCTAAGTAGGACTGTTCCAACAAGTAATAAAAGGAACACAATCTTAATTCAATTATGAAGGTAAAATTATTTCTGTAAGATGTGTACAGTTTAAAATCAGTTATTTTGCTCAGAGTGGTCTCAGAATAGAGGCAAAAAATACAGAATATGAAGCACAATGTATTTACATACTGAAATTTACAATACTCATATTTTCTCATTAAAATATAATCTATTTGAACTTAGATATTGAATGCTTCTGGAAAAACGAATACATTTTTAAATGAGAATGTAATTAACATTATCCAACAGTTCAAACACAAAAAAATTAAGATGGGACAGACATTAACAGTTTGCCAACATTATTAAGTTTCCAGTTAAATTAAGAGCTTGCCCTTTTAGCCATTCATACCATTTTAATAATAGATTACATTATTATTTATTTATGTACAAACTTACTACAGACATTTACTTTAGCCTTCAAGTCACTCTTATTCCACTTATTGCAAACACTTACATGAAAGCTCAAAAGGACTCATATTTAAAAACTTCTAAAGAGGTCAACAGACCTTATTATGATAGTAACAAAATTTGCAAATAGTTTTTTGTTTAAAAAAAAAGGAGATTTTTCACTTCAATATATTTAATTCCAGTCCCCACCCCTATATTTATGTCTACTTCCACAATAAATACTGTTTGGTATAGCAAAGATACAATGACCCAAGATAACAATTTTTTCATATAGTAAAGACTTATGTAAAATTTTGCTTGGATGAAGGCATATAACACTATTACAACTCAATTCTGATTAATGTACAAATAAAACATGGGAATTTTGGTATGGTACATCAGTGACTAAGAAAAATGTCAACAATATTTTCATGTGAGGAATTCATATGTCTGAATGTAATGAAACTCAAATCATGATATATTAGGTCCACTCATACTGCAATGTAAATTTGAGCTATTTAAAAATTAACAATGAGCTTTTCAGAAGGAACTTACTTGGTTGCCTATGCTAATTTTACTAAAACCGGTAAGAAAACTGTCATTAGTTAATCTCCAGTATAAAGTGATTCTGAGGACCCTTACTGGGTATGTGGTACATCAATTTTGGAGATGACTAAAAATATATTCAAATTTCAGTTTCATGTCTTCAGCAACAATAGCATGATAACTTACAAAAGTCTAAAAAAATAACAGAACCTGTAACCTTCCTGTAAATGAAATGTTTCTAGAGGTAAGTATTTCAAGTAATAATATGGCCTCAATTCACCATAAGCAACTGCTGAACATTAGTGTTTTTTCAAAAGATGGGCTAAAATGTTCAATTCAGGGAAAAAAAGCTACAATTTTAAAAAAAGCTACACCAGTCAAATCTAGTGCTTTGATTTACAAGATACATCACTCAATTTGTACATCCAAAAGCAATTACCAATTTCAGTAAGATTAGTTTTAAAAGCAGAAGATCGTTTGTCTCATATTCAAATGTTGAGACATTAAATATTGTAATACAATACATGGAAAATTGCATAAAAATATTGATACATATTTAAGCTGTATACTCAAAATACAAGGAAAACTATTAGCATGGGCCTTAGTTCAAAAAGTCTTTAAAATTACAAATAATGTAACAGCTATTTGTGTTTCATAAAAGTAAGATTTACATGCTTATTTTCTACAATTATTGTTCAAAGTGGATCTCATTTGCTAATATTTGTTATGGTTAGAGTGTTATTCTGTCACAGTTACAATACACTTGATAAAGCCTTTGATTTTGCCCATTACAATTTAAATACTAAAAATTACCATGATGGAATTTTCACTGTCTCCCATGATCACTAAAAATCACATATTTACCTGTAAGAGTTTGTTCTAAGCCTAATTCAATTTGGATATGCTACCAACATATGGAGAAAAAATACTTTTGCTTACAGAGTAACCTCTGTATTGCACACAAGATTTACAGTTCCCCTTTTACATGAGTATGCTATTTACAAATAAAAAAATTACATGTGAAAATGAATTAGAAACAGACAAGTCTCTCTACTTTATGAAAAACGTACACAAGAAATAGTTGTAAAATACAGAAAAAAAGACAATGATTATGGTGTATGAATGAAACATCAAAGAAAATTATCTCAAGGTTATTTTAATGGGGGATGTATGGCTTAATACATTTTAAAAATTTAAAATATGTAACCTGAACCCATTTTAATTTAGTAACTTACACTTTCTTTGGAAATTAAAGGATACTTCTTTTAAAAACAAAAATTAGATAGATGCCAGGAAAAGTCCCTTTGCTACAATTTTAAGAAAAAACTTTCTAAATTGAGAGAATATTCTCTTGTATTTGTAAACTATTAACAGTGTTTTTCTTTAGAAGTTTTAGAGACAAATTAGATTCGTTAAAGGCAATATAAAAATTTTATTTTTAAAAATCCAAGCACATTATTTCTATCTGTAGTAACTCTCCTAATAAGTATTTAAAATCATATGCAAACTATGTGATTACAAAAAAAAATCCCAATTTGTAGATTTTAGAAGTACATAATGAGTCCTCTTGATTATTTTGGCTGTAAGATCATTAACAATCTGAAATGTAAAACTCAGCAATACTGAAGGAAAAAAGGTCAAAATTTTTACCTGTGATCACTTACCTGCTATTTGTCTCAGACATTTCCAGATGATTAAATTCAGAACAAGTACTTGGACCATTTAAAATGTAGGTACATACTGCATAAACAATAGCCCTTGAGTTATAATCACTGTTAATAATACTCACGTTAAATGTAACAGGTACAGGAATACCCACCTTCTAACGATGACGATACTCTCGCTCTCGGTCACGCTCTCTATCACGGTCTCGGTCACGGTCCCGGTGTCTCTCTCTCTCCCTACTTCTCTCTCTATAATAATCATCATGGCGATCTCTACTACGGGATTTATGACGGCGACTCTTTTCTCGTGATCTACTATGGTCCCTCTCTCTTGATCGTTCACGTCTTCTAAAAGAAATTACTGGATTAATGCTCTCCATAAATGAATAGTTAAAAAGATATTCTCTACATTTGACATCCCCTACTTGTGGATTTACTTATTCAGTTAGCCATAGTCTGAAACATTTAACTTAACACCATTCTGATGGAAACTGAATGGAATCTCACAGTCCTGGTTCTGTCCTGTCCAGGATGTGGATTATCCCTAGTACTCTATATGCTAACTGTTTATGCTACCCGGCAGTCCTTTAGTAGCTATCTCAGTTAATAGACACTCTCATGGTTTTGCAGTGCTCATGTCCAAGAAACTTTTCATTTACCTTAACAGTGGTCCCAAGGTACAAGAGCAGTATGGCTTGCAATTTTGATATGGTTCAAGTGAAAAAGCAAAAAAAAAAGTTCTTAACTTCATAAGGAAAGAAATTATTGAAGTTGCTAAGATCTTCAATAGGAAGCTGTGAAATTATGAAGGAAAAAGAAATTTGTGCTACTTTTGTGGTCACACCTCAAAATGGAAGTTACAACCAGCATGTGCTAAGTGCTTGGTTAAGATGCAGATGACAGTGATTTACAATTTAATAGTATCTGGGTTTGCAGGGATCCAGCTAGAACATATCCTTATGAATAAGAGGGGATACTAGGTTTTGGTGTTTTATGTACATCTACCAATTCTCCACAAGGAAATGTACTATGTAAAATACCAAAAACATTTTTTTTAAAATCTAAGGTGAGCAAAAAATTCTGTGACATAGTTCAGATCGATCAACCTGTCCTTATCAATGTTGATGACCACCAAATCAAACATGAACCAAATATTTTACTCTTAAAAATACTTGCCACTGGGCGTGGTGGCTCATGCCTGTAATCCCAGCACTCGGGAGGCAGAGGCAGGAGGATTGCTGAGTTCGAGGATTGCCTGGGCTACATAGTGAGCTCACGGCCAGCCTGAACTACAAAGCGAGGCCCTGTCTCAAAAAAAAAAAAAAAAAAAAAAAAAAAAAAAAAAAACTTGCCAAGGGGCCGGAGATTTAGCTCAGTGGTTCTAGCGCCTGCAGGGCAAGCACAAGGTCCCTGGTTTGATCCCTGGTAACCACATACAACAATGCTGGGCATGGTAACTCATGCCCACCAGCAATCAGACCACATACCACAGTGCCGGGGCGTAGTGGCTCATGCCTGTAATCCCAGCACTCGGGAGGCAGAGGCAGGAGGATTGCTGAGTTCGAGGCTTGCTTGGGCTACATAGTGAGCTGAGGGCCAGCCTGAACTACAAAGCAAGACCCTGTCTTATAAAAGCCAAAAAAATTGAGAATCAACATAGGGAAATACATCCTATCCATTTACATTAATATCTTAAAAGACATATAACAGTTACTAAATAAACAAGAAAGTAGATAAAATGGCAAATCACTTGTGTCTCAAAATAATATCAAGTATAAAATTCATAGAAATCAGCCAATATACAGTGAAGCTTAAATGAATAAATATTAGCACTTATTAACATAAATTACCCAAATATAGACAGATGGCTCTCCACACCTGTATTCACAGGGCTATATTCAGAGGCAACCCACCACAGAGTGAAAATATTTGACAAAACAAGAAATGTAACTTTATGGAAATACGTAAATTTTTGGTCCCTAAACAATACAGTATAATCATTATTTACATAGCATTTACATCAGGTATTTTAAGTGAAAAGATGATTTAAAGTACACAGGACTAAATAGCACAAGGGAGGAAAAATATAGTGTATGCAAAGATATAGATAATATGCAAATATTTTATATGAGACTTGAGCATCAGCAGATTATAGTATTCTCAGAGATCCTGGAATCAGTCCCTTCAGACATCAAGGGATCATTCCATGTAAATATGTTTTACAATCCCAACTAACCAAAATATGACTTATTACATTCCACTAAGAAACTACATATGAGGTTGTGAAGATTACACAGAAACACCTAACAATTCTGGACCAGTAGAAAGGATTGGTATTGCATTCCCATTCTATTTCATAAGTGGAAATGTTTTTATCAACTGCCTTTAAAAAAAAATTAACTGAAGTTTAAGGCCTAAAATGCATTTTAAAATTCTAATCTCAATAAGGAAATAATAACGGTTCATAGTTCATGTATTTCTGAACTAGACAGCTAGACTTAACATTAGGTGTTGAGTTCTTCAATCAAGGTAGAATTTAAAATATTAAAACAAAGACAATGCTCAGTAAGAATGTTATATGACAAACTGTTCAGATATAGACCTTTTTTTGAGACAGGTTCTTGCTCACTATATAGCCCAGGCTAGCCTTGAACTCACAGCAATCCTTGTGCCTCTGCCTCCCTAGTGCTGGGATTACAGACGTGAGCCACCACACCCAGCATTGTGCTATGTGGTACCGGGAATCACACTCGGGACCTTGTGCTTACAAGGTGGACATTGGAACCACTGACCTAAATCCCTGGCCCCCAGATATAGTACCTTTATAGTGGGTCAAAGTGGGAGAACTAAGGATCAGGGATGTAGCTTAGCGGCACAGCACCTGCCTGGCAAGCAGAAGGTCATGAGTTTGAGTCCAGTTACCAGGAAAAAAAAGGTAAAAATAATGTTGAAGCCCGTGCCCAAGGCACATTTCTTTCTTTTAACTTTATGAAGATGACTTCCAGATAAAATAAACTTAATGCAAATTTAAGAATATCATGTGAAAATTAAGTATGAAGAACATATAAAATTTCAAGATTAGTAATACTAAAAAAGAACTAATTAAAAAACTATTAAATAAATCATCTACTCATTAATAACTTCCTCATTCAAGAAACATTCTATATCAGGCAATCCTTAAAAATAAAAACATTTCTGTAGAGAACAGGATAGGTAGAAATTCTCATGACTTAAGTATGTACATGAAGTATGTAACTATAGTACATGAAATATATGGAAGAAATAAATATAATGATGTGACAGACTAAAAATGGGAGAACACTCTAAAGAAGGAGATATTAAAAGAAAACATGGTGGATATGAAGCCAAGTACATGGACAGACAGGCAATAAGTGTAGTACTAAATTACTCACTGCCAACAGAATGAGTGTAGTACTACATTATGAGGTGGTCAGGTGTTAGATATGTGTGGGAGAAAAAAAGACCAAATGTATATGTGGAGAGGTACAAGACGAGGCTAAGATAAGCCTTTCTCTGAGAGTAAATACAAGCCATATGGTATTTCTACCATTTTATTCTAAGCAGAAGCCTTTGAAGAAATTTTTAAACAAATAACCTGACAGCTAACTCAGCATGAAAAATTCACTCTGACTGCTGAGTAAAAGCAAGTAAAATCAGTCTTATTTTAAAATCCCAAACGTAGTATTTTCTCCTCTTATTAACTAGAGTTTTAAAAAGTCATAAGACAGGAAAGTTTTACCTCGATCCAGAACCATATGACTTGGATTCAATTCCATGAAGGCAATCTTGCAAAGAGCTAATAAGAACTTTGCAACGGTCATCAGCAGATACTTTGGATTGTTTTATTAAAGAAATCGCAGTTACCAATGTCTCAATAGCACTCCCATAATCACCTATATAGGACAAGAAAGAAGTATCAAATTTTGTTTTTGAAATGTCATAAACACACTTGGGTATAAAAATGATAAAGCATTTTGCAATACAGTATGTTTTAAAATGGCCACAGAAGATTAACACCTTTTTTAAAGTTTCAAGATTTTCAAAAGGCTTTTGCATTAATATTACACTATTTGTTGTTATTATGGATGTGTAGAACAAGTTATCATTTTTCAAATACAAAAACAAACTGTCTTAAGGCCTCTGAGCCAGGAAATGTCAGTCAAAGGTTAATATTAAATCTTAAGCCTAATAACTTAAAACTCAGGCCCTTTCCATTACATTGTGACATACAGCTTACTTTAATGTTTTCAAAAAGCTATAGGAAATTACTTGGGTATATAAAGAATCCATGTAAATAATAAAGTTACTTGAAGAAATATACAAACCAGCACTGGCATCAGACACAGCTCTTGAAATAGCACTGCTTGAGATTGCCCTATTTCTATTCATGATTTCTTCAAACTCTGCCTCACTCAGTGGTGTTCTTGCAGTATCCATTTCCCTATAAAAGAAAAATCAGATTGCTACTCAACAGATTTTCTAAGTTACTCATAACAATGTAAACAATTCATACTAGTACTCATTGACATACCCTTTATAGTTATTTGCCTGAAGTATGATATTTGTCCTACAAAGAGAACAATTTTAAGCAAAATTCTCTTAGAATAATGTCTTTCAGCTGAAATAAAGCAGCAGCTTAGAAATCCCATCTTTTGGAGGGTAGAAATGCTGTATTTACATTTTTTATAACAGATTTCCCAGAACCACTGTTTTTCTCTTTTACTGAGCAAATACCTTTATTGCTGCATATTAACTTACCTCCCAGGGGGTCCATAGTCACCCCTATCATATGCTTGAGCTCGACCATATGGGTCTGTTGGTGGCGGACCTCGACTATCTGATGTAGGCATGCCACTGTTAGTTGGTGGAGGAAAGAAAGCTGGATTCACATGTGGAGCTGGCGGTGGGGCACCTGGAG
The DNA here is from genome assembly GCA_004025085.1 of Thryonomys swinderianus. NCBI lineage: Eukaryota > Metazoa > Chordata > Mammalia > Rodentia > Thryonomyidae > Thryonomys > Thryonomys swinderianus. The sequence goes on along the minus strand of PVIC010010360.1, from coordinate 21,575 downwards.
GTGGTCCCGGAAGATGTGGAGGAGGAGCAAGCGTAAGAGGTGGCCCAAGTGGACCAGGTGGGCGAGGAGGAAAAGGGCCTGGTGGTGGTGGCGGTCCCTGCTGTGGAGGTGGTGGGCCAGGAGGGGGGCCATAACCTGGAACTGGAGGTGGAGGTCCTGGAGGAAGTGGACCCAATGGAGGCTGCCCAAAAGGTTGTCCAGGAAAAAGAACTGGTGGTGGAGGGCGATCTCCTCGATTAGGAGGCCCAGCTAGAGGAGGAGGCAGCACCTGACCAGGAGGTGGAGGACCTGGTGGGCCAGGTGGGCCAGGGGGACCTAAAGGTGGACGTGGCGGAGTCTGTCCAGCTACAGAGTAGAGAAGAGAGGGTGGGGGGAGAGAGAGAAAGAGAGAAAAAAAACTTTAATAATAAAGCTATTTTAAATTTTACATGCCAAGATTATACTTTTAAAACATAACAAAATCCAAGATTCTTTCTCTTTAAATGACACACCTATGGTAAATGCTATTCTAACAACTATAAAGGTGAAAGATATGAGTTTATAACAGCACAATATATACTTAGGAAAAATGACTGAAACAAAAACTTTTATAAAATTACAATGCTTAGATATTTTCCATCTTTCAGCGTACACACACTTCTTACATTGTAATCACCCACCTTATATTCTACTCTGATGCCAAGCTAGAAAGTGAAACAAGGAAAAATGGTCTTGAAAGGATTTTTTAAGAGGTAAGAAAATAAGACGGATGTAAATATTCTATATATAAGTCAAGCAAGTTTGGAGAAAAATAAAGACCTTTTAGGCCAAAAATGGGTAAATCCTCTATGCTGTGCCCCATATGCCATGGAATCCTAGTTTCCAGGAACAAAGGCCGAGTTCCTTTAACAAGATGCTTGATCAAATTTCCTGGATTCCAAAAATAGCATAACAAGGAGAGTAAGTCACATTAATAATGCATTACTTGAAAAAAGAGAGAAAAGGAAAAGAGATATTAGATAGGTACATTTTATTTTTGGTAATTTAAGAAAAGTTTTACCTGGAAAAGGTGGGGGTGGCCCTCCTGGTCCTGCTGGCCCAGGAAATCTGTCCCCACCAGGAACAGCCCCTGGAAAACGGCCCCGTCCTCTACCACCTTGTGGGAATGCTGCACGTGAACTGCCTCCTGGAGGACCAGCTTTACCTTCCCCAGACATTTGTCCTGATTGTGTAGCTGCAAACATCCAAATACTCTTAAGTAGCACTCATTAAAACAGTTTTCTGAAATGTAGCCACTGTTATCAGAAACAACTCTATATCAAAGTTCACTTATACTATATATTAATTTGCAGAAGCCTTGGGCCTCTGCAAAGTACTTGAAATTATGGGTAAGGAAAATATTCATATTTATTAAATCCTTTTTAAATCTTGAATATCCAGGCATATTTTTTCCTAAAAAAGGAAAAAGTCATTTTCATTGAGTAAATGAGTTACTTTCAAAATACCAGTACTCTGCAGCAGCCAAGACCAAATTTCTTCAACAGAAACCTTAATTTTAGTAGTACAGACCATTTAAATTTTGTAATAAACTCTTCAGTTTAGTCTTAGATGCCAAAACATCAAAAGAAAAACCACTTGAGGAGCAGGAGGTACCTGCCTGATCCAAAATTAATAAATAAATAGGCAGTTATTCTGTTAAAAAAAAAAAGAAAAACCACTTGAATTTCTGTTAATTACATGATCATCTATCTCTTTAAATGTTAACATTTATAAATGTCTAAATCTTTTTTACATTCATTTTACCAAGTGGTGAGAAGTTTTGGTGCTAGAAAACCAAAAAATATTTTCTGATTATCAGTGTCTCTCCCAACCCATAACAAATACCCACATAGCTTTCCCAATTTAAGAATTAAAGTGTAGTTTCTTCCATTCTCTTAAGATGGGAAGGATAGGACAATTATGGCACCATTAAAGAACCTGCACACTATCATACAATGTTGAGTCTATAAGATCTAGAAAAAAAATTGAACAGGACCAGGTTCTACGACCTGGATCCACAGTTATAACCAATGATTAAATCAAATAAGAGCAAGGACTTTCTTAAAAAAAAAAAAAAGGTTCACTGATGAACTATTAGATACATAACTTCCCTAGGCTAACATCTAACAAATACAAGCAATATTGGTTAAAATGTACCATCTTTTTAAAAGGCCTCTGAGAGATTGCTTACTTTTCCTGGATTGCATTTCAAATTGACTCAGGAACTGTTTATTGCATGGAGTTACAACAGGATTCTGGCCATGAAGTTCTCTTTTAGGCAATAGATCCATTAACTTTTTTGAAGATGCTTCAGATCCAACACCAACAAGTGCAAATCTAAGTGTTTAAAGGGATGGAAGTAGAAAGTTAAGGATAAATCAAGAGTTACTGTAAGAAAGTGTCCAAATTTCTTATCTTAAAAGCTTAAAAAATACTTAATGCTCCACAAGTTCATACTCTCATCTAACAAGAGGCATGAAAATGCATCACAAAGAATATAATACTATGTAACCTAAAATTCATTCATTTTAACATGTACAATTTCAGTAGTTTCAGAATATTCAGGACTTCTACAATTATTGCCATGGTCAATTTTAGAACATTTTCTTCACTCTCAAGAAGAAATGCCATGACCAGTAGCCATCATTTCCTTTTCTCTCATCCCACAACCCTATGAAACCATGAGTCTACTTTGTCTCCATGCATTTGCCTATTCTAGAATTTATGTGAAGAGAATTATACATTTGTCCTCTTTTACAATGAGCTTCTTTCACTTAGTATGATAATTTGAATGTTCATCCACATTAGATGTATCACTACTTCTTTTTATGACTGAGCAATATTCCATGGTAGCTAAATCACATTTCATAAAAATTTAGCCATCAGTTTACAGGTATTTGGCTTGTCTTCATGCCAAGACAGCTATAATAATCATAAAAACAGTGTTGATGAGGATATGGAGAAACTTGAACCTTCACATATAAAAAACAATTATGTAAAATGGCACAGCTACCCTGGCAAGTTCTTGGCAACTGACAGTTCCTTAAAAGTTAGAGAATGTTACCATATAACCCATTTAGTTTCATTCCTAGGTATATATCCACAAAACCAAAAATATATATTTACACAAAACTAGTAAATACAGGATTTACAGGGATATTTTCCTTAATAACAAAAAGTAGGAATCCAAATCCTCATAGTCTACATAATGGGATACTATTCATCCATAAAGGAAAGGGTGATGATACCTGCTATAACACAGGCAAACTCTAAAAACGCTATGCTAAGTGACAGAATCAAGACATACCAGACCACGTTATATGATTTCACTGATAAGAAATCAATATGGGCTGAGGATTTAGCTCAGTGGTTCTGGCGTCTGCCTCACAAGCACAAGTCCAGAGTTCAATCCCCGGTACCACATACCACAACGCTGGGTGTGGTGGCTCACACCTGTAATCCCAGCACTTGGGAGGCGAAGATGCTGAGTTCAAGGCTTGCCTAGACTACAGAGTGAGCTCAGGGTCAGCCTGAATTATAAAGTGAGACCCTGTCTCAGGAAGTGAGGGGAGGGGAGAGGAAGAATACGCAGGATATCCAGAATAGGCAAATCTAAAGACAGCGAGGAAGGAGGGTAGATTAAGGAGTGACTACGTATGGGCATAGGGTTTCTTTGTGTGTGTGTGTGTGTGTGGGGGTGAAATTAGATATTATGAAATTAGATGGAGGCAATGTTTGCTGGACTCTAAGTATGCTAAACACCATTAAACTGCATACTTTATAGGGATGAATTTTATGATATATGATTTATGAATTATATCTTAAGAATAACTTAAAAACTAAAAATACTAGTATGATTACAGAATATTCTAAAATTACTTGAGGGGGCCTCTTAGGAAGTGAAAATCTTTTTTCTCTAATGTTCTAGACGGCCCTTAATCAGAATCCTTATTCAGCAAATTTTGTTGAATGAATTATCTTGAATCACAATATTTAGAAACAACTTATTTGGGTTGGGATTATAACTCAGTAGTAAAGCATGCACTCAGCATAAACAAAGCTCTTGGCTCAATACTCAGCAGCCAAAAAACAAAACAAAACAAAAAACACACTTCATTTAACAATTATTCACCCAGCACCATCTACTACTCTCACATACTTTAAGGCTAGAGTGAACCAAAACAAAATTCCTGCTCTCATGAAGTTTACAATCCCACGAGAAAACAGAAGAGGGAGAAAGGAAGGAAGGAAGGGACAGATGAAAATAGAAGGAAGAAATGAAAACAAAGCTTCTGTCTATAGGCAGGGAAGGAAACTTGAGGGGGGAATGGGATAAAATTCATTAAAAAAAAAACAAATTTGAAAGAGTAAAGAAATTAGGGAGAGATTATGAAGTTTGATGTTTTATGTAGGGTGTTCAGAAAATAAAACTCTTAAAACAATTTGAGTTGTGAATGAAGCACAAAAGCAAGCCAGGGGCAATATGCCACGAAGCTATAGTTCCGGCACATGGTGTGACTTCTGTGTCAGGCTGAGCAAGCTTAAATGAGGTATTGTTTCAAAAAAGAAAGGAAGAAAAATGAACCATGTGCATGCAAATTTGGGGGGAAAAAAGAAGAGTTAAACAGTTAAAGGTCTAACACAGGTAAAGTAGCAAAGACACTACTGTGGCCCAAAACAAGAGCCCTGGTAGGTGACAGATTACAAATCACCTTGCAGAACAAGGCAATGGCATTGAGGCAAGAAATCACCTAAGAATCCTGGTATTACTTTAAAAAAATAAAACTTGAGAAATGTTTATGTGGAACTGACATATCCCAGGAGATTAGAGTGAGAGTAGGGCCACCAGTTCAGATGCTACTGTAAAAGCTCAAATGCAAGATGACGGTGACTTGGGACACATGAAAAAATATAGAATCAGTATATTTTTTATCATTCTGTATCCTTTTTATCTGTACCATAATTTACCACTTAAAAAATAAAAGAATTAGGCTGGAGATTTAGCTCAGTGGTTCCAGTGCATGCCTAGCAAGCGTTAAGGTCCCTGGTTCGATCCTTGGTAACCACATACAACAATACCAGGTGTGGTGACTCACACCCACCAGCAATCAGTACCACAGAGAACAGTACCAGGTGTGGTGGTTCACACCTGTAATCCCAGCACTTGGGAGGCAGAGGCAGGAGGATTGCTGAGTTCCAGGCTTGCCTGGGCTACTCAGAGTCAGCCTCTACTACAAAGTGAGACACTGTCTCAAAAAAAAACCAACCAAACAAAAAAACTAGGCCTGCTCCAACATTATTTCCAATAGGCAAAAATGGAAAGAATGAAAGTAGCTAAAAGGGAAGGTATTTATTTACTGTTAAGTATTTGTTCCACTCCCTATATCAAACCTTTTATAAAACATGCCAACTGTAATAATTTTTTTTTTTTTTTTTTTGCTTTTTGGAGACAGGGTCTCGCTTTGTAGTTCAGGCTGGCCCTGAGCTCACCATGGTGCCCAGGCAAGCCGCCGCGAACTCAGCAATCCTCCTGTCTCTGCCTCCCAAGTGCTGGGATTACAGGTGTGAGCCACCACGCCCAGCATTATATGTGGTAACCGGGGATCGAACTCAGGTCCTTGCGCTTGTGAGGCAGGCGCCGGAACCACTGAGCTAACCCTCCGGCCCCAAACTGTAATAATTTTTAAAGGGAAATTCTGAGTGAATATATGTGACAATACATAGATGGTCCAGTTTGAGCCATCATTTTTTTCTTTTGGATATCTGTATGATATAATGTCTGTCTCTCTCACTTAGGTTTCATAAGGAAAAATATAAAGCAAAATACACAAGTTCATTATTCTCTAGTCACCCATCCCCCATCACAAACAGAATACTATACCTACAAACTGTCATTTCAACCAGAGAAAACTCAGAAAAATTAGATATTAGGCCTAGTTTGTTCATGGCCCCCAACTCCATTGGCTTTACGGTGCTTAATAACAAGGTATATGTGAAAACAGACTATGAATCTCCCTAAGATCCTCCTTCCAGTGTAATCACATGGCTTATGTTTGTAATTTGCATCAACCTCAAGGGAAACTAACTTATAAATTGTAGCCAACAACTACTAATTTATATTAGAGATATAAATCTTACCCCTTTGATTGGCCATTTGCACGATTTTCAAAAAACTTTATCTCCAAAATATCATTTACTCCCAAAGAATGAACTGCTTCAGTTAAGTCTTCATCTGTTGTCCACTGCAAGACATGTTTCCCTTATTAACTAATGAAACATATCCAGAACTTTTATTGCTTGAACATAGCTTTTATATGTAAACTCAAGATAAAATTATTGCTCAGTGCAAGTTTAAACATAATTACTAGCAATCAGCCTCCCAATTTTTAAAAATATCACAAAAGCATTTGAGGCCCTAACTTCATTCTCTCAGAAGTTTTGGAAATTAGAAGGTACATACCCTCGGAGATAAGATAGAATTTTACTCTTTTTAAGAGTTTCTGGTTCCTTCCAGCTTTAAACTGCTATGATTTTTAAATTCTCAATAAAACCAATCTCACTTGTCACTTCCTCCCTTTAAAGGAAAATATTGTGTGAAATAAATTCATCTTATCCTTGAACATAAAATGGAAAGACAAACTAACATGTATTGAGTACCTACTATGTACTTTATATCAACTGTATAACTCTTAAGAGGCTGTAAGTCCTATTATTATTCCCACTGACCTAAGATGAAATAGGGCAAATAATAATAACAAAATTAAGAAATGATAGAACCAGAAGTTCAAATTCATTAGCAACTACACTCTCATCAATACATCACTAGTGTTTCTAAAAAACTGCTTAGACTGCATGGCAGGAAATTAGTCCCTTAGTTTAAAAAAAATTTTAAGAAAATATTTTTCACTTGGGCACTGTGGTGCATACTTGTAATCCCATTTACTCGGAAAGTAAGGGAGAAGGATTACATTTGAGGCCAGTCTGTGCAATGTAGTGAGAATTTGTCTCAAAATAAAAAGGGCTGAAAATGTTGCCCACTGGAAGAGGGCTTGCCTGACTCTGGGTTCAATCTCCAGCACTAAATTAAAAGACATAAATAAATAAATATTTTTAAGAGAACAGAAAAGTGCTGAGTTTTCTTTTGACTTTTAGATTTATAAACTTTCAAATACATCTAATAGTGGAAATGAAAAATTCTATAGGGTTGCTTTAAGCGAGTATTTCAGGTTCAATGCTAATATAAGGAGATATTTGGACATGCTGTTAATAAAGCTCTCAGCCAGTAATCTTAAAGTTTCATGATACAACTCAAACTAAAATACGAAGTATGTAGCAGTATTTCTATAAATCAGATTTAAAACATGATCTTAAGTCTATAATCTAAATTAGAAAATGAACAATATTTTAAGACTAGGAGCAGTATTTATGTCTCCTGAATCCTGGTTAGAAACCATATGTGAACACTTAGTGAAACTGGGATACCTGAAGTGAAGAAGGAGCTGTAACATAAAGAAGAAATGAAGACAAAGACAATTTACATTTAATTGGAATGTCCTCCAAGATGAGATGAAAGGACACAAAATCCAAACAGAATTGAAACTATTAGCTTTTTAGAGTTATCTGATTTTGCTCATTATCATTTAGAAAAACTAATACAGTATCACCAAATATTTAAGGCTACAGACAAAAATATTAGCTATAAGAGCAGTTCAAAATCAATTATCAATAACTTAATTCTTGTTAATTTTACTTACCCAAGTTAGATTTCCAATGTATAATGCAATTCTCTTCCCAGTATAAGTATAGACAACATTTGGTGCTGCTCCTTTGCCCACATCATCACCAACAGTTGGTGGGAGAGTATCCATGTAATCCCGGTCTTCTGGAGCATCTCCATTATTTGCAGATGGGGAGATGACATCATCATATAAATCTATCTGATCATGCCCACCATATTCCGCTTCCTGAGATACAGAAATAATGTTCCAGATTATACAACAACCAGAACACTATTAAACAGATTTGGATACAAATTCATTCAACTTTTTAAATTTTAAAAATCTGATGAAGACAGAAAAAGGCTCAAAGAGCTCAGCACAGGTTTTCTCACTTTATTCAAATAGACATTCTTGAATGGTGACTATAACCAAAACTTTTCTTAGAAGTGAAACATTCCTAAATAATAATACATGAATTCCAGTATAAAACTTTTAAAATATGAGACATAATAATTATAATTATTATTATTATAATACGAGTATTATGAGCAAAAACCATTCATTATAAGTCTCCAGTGTTTAACCACAAAAAAGTAACTTGTTTTCTGTGGTATTCAGTTCTTGCTCCCAACACTGAAAAAGCTAACAATTTCAGAAAAAGAAAAACTGAGCCAAAGGAAAGGTATTAGAAATGAAAAATGATCTACAGAAAAAGAAACAAAAAATGAAATATAGGAAGAACTATCCCAATTAGCACCTCATAACATTCTCAGTCAACCAAGAGCCAATGCTTACCTGATATTTTGATGTCTAGTCAAGTAAATTAGGAAAAATGATACAAATAAAGATCTAGTAAACCTTTCCCATTTGATTTTCACCAGCAGAATTAAAGCAATCTAGTGATGTCACTTACATGCCTAAATAATAAGCAGGGAGTAAGGAAGAGGAAAATAAAAAAGAGATAGGGGAGCAAAAGAAAATTAGAAAAGAGGGATAAACACAAGAAAAATGCAATGTAGGTATCAGCAAAACACACAATGCCATTTGATTGCCTTTGGTAACCACTACTGGGTCATGAACATGACTAAGCCTATAGCAGAGATAAAGTTCCAGAACAGGTTCTCTCAAATCAGTGTGAACTTTTATTCTTCTGAAATAGAACACTTAAAAGGAAAAAGATAATTACAAGATACCTTAACTGTTCAGATATAATTCATATGCTCTCCAATGCATACAATTTAAAAGAAATTAAAAGAACTGAAAGTATTATGGACTAGTACATGGATAATCATAAAGAGAAACTTGCTATGTGATAGAACATAGGTCAGTAAAATATCATGGTCTTCAAAGGAAGGTGGCCATTGTTTTGTTACTCAGAAGATAGACATATTCAGAAATATTCAGAAATATCTAGAATAAGATACATTTAAAAAGAAAGCAAAAAGATAGCTTGAAGGGGGGGACACATTTATACACATATCCAAATGGACCTCAGATCTGTAGTGTCATCTTTAGAAAATCTGCGTAAATAATGAGTTATCCAATTTACTAATTAAATAAGAGAATCCTTACATTTCAATTTTATTTGTTGTAAGGCACAATTCTGTAAGACTTACTTGCAGGGCTCAGGATACTTAAGTCAGAGAACAAAACCATTTTTAGCAACAGATAGAAACTAAGACCACAAGTCACTGCTTAACACATTAACTTTATGTTATTTGTACAGCAATACCAAAATAATCTCTAAGAAGTGAGTGTTAAATCAAGTAATATACTGAAATTGCAGTGATAGGAAAAACAGAAAAAATGAGGCTGTTTCATTATAAAGTTTCAGTGAAGCTGAAGCTTTAGTTGGTGTAGAGGCAACCAACACTAATTTTATATTCTTGAGATACTAAAAAGCTTCCCCCAAAGGGTAGTGAATACTTTACACTCTCTTGCAATCTAGTTCTGTACACCAAGCAAAATTATTAAAAATGAGTTATATTTCTGTCCTAACAGCAGAGATGAATCACAATATATAGTCTGAGAGTAAAACAGAATGCAAGAATTATTAATAGCAAGGCTAAACAATTTAAATTTATACTTTTATTGGTACAAACAGGCTAAGACATTATGATTTTCTTCTTTTTGGTGGTATCAGGGATCAAACTCGAACATTATGATTTTTGACATTATGATTTTCTTCTTTTTGGTGGTATCAGGGATCAAACTCGAACATTATGATTTTTGAATGTAATTCTGAAAATCTTTATATAGACAATAATATACAAGCACTAATTGCAGCTACACTAAGCTGGTGCATTAAAATAACTGTTTTCTGTGTGTCCATGAATTCCTACATTGACAACAAGCAATTTTCTACATGTATATCCTTCTACCAATATTTAGAATCAGCCATTTTGTCTGGTAGTTGGACTGCTTCCAATTGTTTGAAGTACGATGCTAAGTGAGACTATGGTCCTGGAGTTTGAGCTCCTGGTGGATTAATTAGCTTTTGAGAGTTCCAAGGCGATAGCCTGTACTTAGCTCCAACAGTATACATTTGGACTTGGTGAAAAATATTAAGTAGTCTGAATACATTTGCCACTGTTATTTAAAAAATGCAATTCAAAAGCACTGACTGTTACAGTATCAGTAACTTTTCAGCTTCATTGTACACCTGTCTTTCACACTAACAACTACAGAAGACACAGAAGTGAGTGTTAAATGAGGTACAGAATACATCCAGCTTTGCATCAACTTAAATCGAGGAATATACACATCCTGAAATTATGCAAAATGTCCACCCAGGTTACATATAAAGTGAGCTCTGAAAACCTTAACAAACTAAAAACAAAGGCTTCCACTTTGTCAAAGAGAACAGTTAAACACTGCCAAATTCTACATGGTCTTTTCAGTTATTACTTTGAATTTTAATTAAGCTAAGACTGTTCTACATGATATACAAATAGCTGTTGCCAAGTCAGGAAAAGCACTTTAAAAAAGATGAATAGAAAAAAGATGACCAACATCCTATTAGCTTCCTAAAGGCAATGTTTCCCATCTTTTCATCAGCATTATAGCTCTTCCCCCAAAGAGTCATTTTTAAGACAGTTTTTTCCTAAATATTCTTTATAAAAGTATCACAGATATACTGTATGTACTATATACCATTACTGGTACTACCATCATGGATCTAAAAAGTATACTTCATTCTCCTTCAAACCCCAACATGGTTCTTAGCAGTCTTAAAGCTATACTTAACACCAGCAGTATATAGTTAAACAGTCCACACACTGTAGGATACTATCAGCAATACATAGCAAGGGTCATATTTCAAAGCCAATCTACTTACATTAACAACAACAGGATGTAATAGTGTGTCCATTCAGAGAACTAAAAGGGGGTGGAGGGTAGCATTTTACAAAATGTATTCTACACCACAGAAGAAAAATACTAACACAGTATCTACAATAGTAAATAACCTAATATATAACAGTAGCTCCTAATACCTAAAAGTATTACCAGGGCACTGGTTCCAGCATATTCCTCCCATACTTGTACAAGTATCCTGAAATCTGCAGACATCTTCTCCAATACTTTTAATCTTTTCTAGATTACTTACAATAATTACAATTTAAGCTATGTAAGTAGCAATTGTAAACACTATGTAAACTGTTATACTAAGAAAAAGATATGCTTAATCAGTAGATACAATTTTTGGCTCAAATATTTCAGATATGTATTTTGAATCAAGAGGGCTAAATTGAATACATATCACCTCTTGGTTATGTTTTGATTTTGTATTAAAATCGGTTTATAAAACTTGTAAGAAGCTCAACAGCAAGGAAGCCAAATTAATACTTAAAATATGCCACACAAACCACAAAGTACACAACTAATAGGCCACTAAATTAACCAGGCTCATAAATAATAAAATCCAAAGGAAGAGTCCTAGCTCCTCTAAACATTTCTATTCATATTTCTGAATCAGTCTCTACCTACACCTCACCGAGGACCTTACAAACTTATTTTTGACTACTGAAAGTAAATCAGAGAAAACGATTAACTGTTATACCGATGTTTCACTGCTTTTGTCTGATAAACCTAATTTCCATAACTGCTTAAATAACTCACTAGAGTAAATAAGTACAAAGCAAAATGATTCATGACATTAAAGATGACTTATGAGGATGACTAGGTCCTTATCTCCTACACTGGTTTTCTCCACATACAGTACTAGTTCTAATACTTAAAAGTTGGGGGATCAGATTGCTATCCATCAGTGATCCCACAGCCAGACAAACCACAAATTAAATTCTGCAACTAAATTCTACATTTCTGATATCTAAGCCAACAAAATACTCCTTCAATGCAGAATATAGATTGAGCTTCCCTAAGTGAAAAATCCAAACTTTTTTAGTGCTAACACAAAACTCAATTTTTGGATTTTTGGAACATTTCTGATTTCAGATTAGGGATGCTCAACTAGCAAAGGTCTATGCTAATATTCCAAAACATGAAACACTTCTGGTCTCAAACATTTCAGAGAAGATAAGCATAACACAAGTTTCCCTGAAAGTTCACACAATTTCTCTTGACCTCCCCTCCTGCCATAAATTAAAATTCTACAGATAAAACACATGGAAGAGTGACATTTATAATAAAGGAGTTGTAAGTGTGCTACAATTATGTGGTTTTCTTTCACCCTTGTCTCTGTAGTACAGGCATATGTTAAAAAGATATTGTATCCCTCACCACTGGCATTCTTGAGTAAGATTATTTTGAGCAATTAACTATTTTAAATTATTTAGCTTTGGCCAAAATAAAAATTCTGAAACTACTAAATATTAGGCCAGTGAACTACAACTAAATGCAAATCCCAGTCCAAAGTAAACTGGTACACTGAAGTGTATCCGTTGCAAATTCAAGTAAGTAGAGCTTCAGAAGCAGTTCAACGGCTGAGTACTAAACCAACTATTTTCAATTTGGTGAAATCAAATTTTCAAAAACCTTCAGTTTAAGAAGTAAATAGGAACCATAAAGAACAGCCAATCCCTTTTGACTCCCCATTCTCTACTGAATTTAAATTCATTTGGTTAAATAACAAACTCTACCAACTTAACCAATTTTTCTTCACCCAATTCCCAAATTAGCTTCTTCTAGAACTGCTAAATGCTTCACATTTTATGAATACATACTTACATCAAAATTTTAAAAAACTATTTAAAATAGTAGAAAATAAAAAAACATAACTACACAGAATAGTAAAGTATACAGCTGCAATTAAATCTGCAGCTCATGGTGGAGAAGAAAAATTTTCTAATATTTACAGGAGCTTACAAGTCAAAATAAATAAAGCCTAGTTGATACACTATAAAATCTTTTACTCAACTACAAGCAAACAGGGTCATAAAAATATTTCTACAATACTAACATTAAAAAAGGACAAGTCTTAAACATGACTGTCAATCCTTTTGTGGTCATTTTGTTGTTGTTCAAGAATTAAGAAAGCAAGCAAGCATATTACAGACACCAATCCTGTGTGATCTCTACTTACCTATACAAACATAAAACTTTACTGGTAAAATTATACTTCTATGTGTTAGCTATAATTTTCTAAGTCAATAAAACTACATTAAAAACAACAACAAAAAACCTATTCAGTAGTCCTCAGTGGGCCCATGAAATTTTTATCTCTTTTCCCCTCTTGTTTAGCAATAGTTACTGCACAAAGATAAGAAAGCATCACTTCATCCACCTTTGGGATAAAACTGTCCCTCCCAAATCAGGTACACAAAAACCTAGAAATATTTAACCAAAAAGCTTAGCTCTTGTAACTGTGCCCCACGGTTTCCTTACTGTGCAAAGAAAGGGAAAGGAATGCATTCTCTTGAAAGAAAAGCTAACAAAAATAATCGTTTAACACTTTTATTTCTAAAGCTCCTTAATTTCATGGGAAATACTTCAGGGCAAAAGAGATAATAGGAAATACGGAGACAAATCTTTTGTAAAAGGAGACCAAGAGATGGAGGATGAGGGGAGAAGAGAATGAAAAGACGTGTTATGTACATGTACCTATTTCCCATGAGGAATGTAATCTTTAACCACGTACTAATGAAAAATAGAAGAGGACAAAAAGCAATTCTGAAAGGAAAGCATCTAGAAACTCTTTACAAATAATGTACTTACTAACAGTTACGACTGTCTTTTGGATGTGGTGTTACATTCACTTGATAAAGGAAAGGAAATTTCCTAGAAGTCTTTTGTCTACTGACCTTAAAAGCATTACACTCTTCACCACTCAAAGAAATGTATTAAAACTATAAATGCAGTAAAAAAAAAAATTTTAAAAACCCAGATTTTCTAACTTAATAGTTTTATTAGAATGGGTTACACCTAAACGCATCCAGTTTTTATGGAGCAGTAAATATTTACAGCCCTACTGAAAATTGCTTTTCTTTCTTCATATTTAAATCTGAGGCACAAAATTATTCGGGAAAAGTCAAAACCTGGGTTTCTATATTTTTTTTTTAAAATCTTAACTTTCAATCACAAATGAGACTTAATAGAAGAGTGAAGTTCTCACACAGATCTGGAAAATATATTTTTTAAAAAAGCCTTCCATGCACCTTGGTTATGCATAATTTGATGTTTTAAAATGTGTTACTACATAAAATGCAGTAAAAATGTGAACAGCAAGCTTAGTTTAAATATTACTCCTCTGACAAATAAGGATGCTGGTACTGTATCAAACATAACAGGTCCGCAGCTAGGTCCAGGTGACCGTGGCTTCTGGGACAACGGAAAAACTACACACTCTCACTTTCTCCAGCCATTCAAGGGAAAGGAAAACCCTCGGGTAAATACTTTGTTTTCAAAAACAGTGTTATTCCTGCAACTCTGTATTTTTAAAACACACCAAAAGAACTTTGGGTGAAGGTCCTTTCTTCATTTTAATCACTCTGCTCTGCTGATGAGATGAAAAAAACATCTTTTTTGTTACATTTACCACCGCGATGCCAAGTCTTCTCTTCGGCCCCCGCCGTTTATCTTCACAGGTATCCTCATCACAAAGGCCGGGAATAACTGGGCCTCAAAGGCACTGCCAGACCTCAATGCATAAAGCAGGCACGCGTGGAGCCTTTTGTAAACATCTGTGCGTCCGAAAGTCAAAGGACTTGTTGCAGACGTGCCCACACCGAAGCAGCCTCCACGCGGGGAGAGGTGAGGAGGAAAGCGCGCGCCGAAACCGGTCGCAAACGCGAGCAGGAGGAGCCCAGGAGACCGGGCGCGCGGGATACAAAGGGCTCTGAACGCGGCCTTCCAAGAGGTGACCGTGCGCGATCAGGGAGACAAAATGGAGCGGAGGGAGGCATCGAGCTCAGGCGGGAGGCCGGCCGGCAGCCAGTTCTCCGCACGGCGCACACGCGGCCCGCTCCCCGGGCCTAGTCGGCGGGAAGCGCCCGCGGGCCGCCGCCAACAATGGGGCGTGAGGCTGCGGCGCAGGAAGGGCTGGCGACTGCCCGCGCCCGCGCTGCAGGCCCCGCGGCCCGCGAAACGGCGCGGTCTGATGGGCGCCGCGCCGGGCCCGGCGTCGGGGTGGGCGGCGCGGGCCGGAGGCGGAAGGGGCGCACGGTCTGCAGCGGCGCCGGCTCGTGGCCCGCAGGGCTCGGGCCGCGTCCGGGCCGCAGCGCCGCCTGCGTCGGCGGCGAAGCCCAGCCCAGCACTTACCTGGTTGAACTCTTCGCCCACATCCGCGTAAATGTCTATGTGGTCCACACCGTCCGCCATCTTCTCTCGGCCGAGGCGCCGCCGCTGCCGCTGCCACTGCCGCCGCCGCCTGCAGATCCGCCCGCCGCGGAGCAGCAGCGGATCGGGCGGCGGGGGCGGGGCGCGCTGCGTCACTTCCGAGGCCCGAGGACGCAGCGGAGGTGGCTGGCGGGCGGCGCTCTGCGGGACCTCTCGGCCGCGGAGGGCGGAGGGCGGAGGGCGGAGGGCGCAGAGCTGGCCGTTTCTTTGTGTGTGTCGGGTTAGGCCCGGGGCGGGCGCGGGGGGGGGCGGCGGAAGGGAACCGAAGTCCCAGTGGCGCGTCCAGCCTATCGGTGGGTCCCTCTTGTTTCCAGAGACTTTCTTTTCCTGTTTTCTATCACACAAATGTTTTTAAAAATTTCATTTCCAGTTTTCTTTGCATTTTTCATGTCCAGGGCTTAGAAGTGGCAGTTATATGGCCGAGATTAAATACCAAGTGTGACCCTCGGGTTTTCTGTGAGCATCTCAAGATTAAGAACAATGTCTTACTTCAGCTCCTCAGTTTTATTTGCATCCTAGATGCTAGATATGGTGGATATCTCGAGTTATTTGCACGTTGTTTATATTTTCATCTCAGTTTTCAGCGTAGTTTTGTCTCCTTTCATCTCCTCCCTGTCCATTTTCTTTTGCTTTTTCCTCCTTACATCGGTATCAGATTTTCTTTGCATAGTTCAGATGCTCCTATCTTCATCTCTTGCCTGCACACCAAGGTAGAGGTATCTTGAGGCCAAGAACCATCTCTTACAAATTAAAAATGTCCGACCCAGGAGGGAACTGAAAAGGGTGTCCTTAGGTCCATATATCCCGTTTTACAGGTGAAAGAACAGGCCTGACAGAACTTAAATCATTCAACCAGGGTTACATGGTCAATCGAAACGTTTTGTCCACAAACTTTATTCAATATAACTCTCCAGTTTGAAACCTTCCTCACACCACTCCTATAGTTGTAATTTGAGCTACTATTTTCTTGAATTGATTCTTTTTCTCTGGATTTTACAGTATTTATCTGAATTGTTTTTCTTGAACTGATTCTTTTTCTCTGGATTTTACAGTATTTATCTGTTCGACTTTGGCTTTCTGTTCTTTTACTATATGTTGGAAGTATATTTGTTTATGATTCTTTCAATTCATTGAACTTTTTTGCAGTACCGGGCAGATACTGGAACCACTGAGCTAAATCTCTGGCCCTGAACTTTTGCAGTATATGGATTGGCATGGTTCATGAGTTCTGGAAAATTCGCAGCCATCTTCTCTAAGTTCTTTGCAAATAAAGGAATTGTATTAGCTTCTAGGAGAAAACCTTATAAAATAGTGATTATAGGACCATTAAGAAATTATGTTAAATCCTATGATATAGGAGTGCGAGAGTGAATGCATTCTAAAGTATGTATATACATACAAGAAAGAAAGGAAGATTGATTCTCAGGAATTGCCTCTGCAAACATTGCTTCTGGCTCTTATTTTCTTCTTTCCTATGATTCTAATTAAATACAGCAATACCTTGATTCATGAGTGCTTCTGTTCTCAAACCAATTCACAATCAAAGAACCATTTGGCAAGATTTTACTTCCATTCATGAATTCTGCATCAGGTGACATACATGGTCACAGCCATGTTACCCACTTTGACACATGATCATGGCTTCTAATCAAGATAGTGGTTACAGACAGATTTGTGCACTACATATAGTACAGTAAAGTATTTTTCAACTACTATGGTGCTAAAGCATGGTGGTAAAAAGAAACCACAAAATAATGAAGATGACTAGAATATGTAGAGGAGTAATGAAGGTGACAAGAAAGTATAGAGCAAGAATAGTAAGAAGGCTTTGAAGAAAATAACCACTGAATTGAAGAAAGAAATTGTGGAAAAGCATGAAAATGGTATTTGTGTGATGGATATGCCCTCAGAGTACAAGATGGCAAATTAGGCAATTTCAGTTGTTTTGAAGAATGAAGGAGCTGATGTAGCAAAAGAAATAGTGTTAACTGAAGAGAGGACATAAGTGCTGGAAGAATTGGAAAAACTTTTGTTAGTGTGGTTGAATGAGAAATAGCTGGCTGTTGGTAATGTTAGTGAAGCTATGATCTGTGAAAAAGCCAGAAAAGTGCACAGTGACTTACTGCGAGAAAAACCTCCTCTACAAGTGCAATAAGTGATAAATTCAAAGCCACTGGAAGGTGGTTTGCTAAATTCTGCAATAGAAATGGTATCCAAAATATGGTAAGACATAAACTTCCTGTTCTGACATTGCCACTATAGAAATTTACAAGAAAGAATTCATGAATGTCAAAGGATATGTTGCTCAAGAAGTGTTCAACTTCAGTTAAGGAGGGTTCTTCTGGAGAAAGATGCTAAATAAAACCTACGTGCAGGAGGAAAAGACAGTGCTGGGGCACGAGCACATGAAGGACAGATTGACCCTTTTGTTGTATGTGAACGCAAACTTCAATCTGAAGATTAAGCCACTATTGGTGCACCATTCCCAGACCCCTCATGCAGTCAAGGGATAGAATGTGAACAAGGCCAGACTGCCTGTCCTGTAGAGGGCCAGTGCAAAAGCATGGGTCACAAGGTAACAGTTCATAGGATGGCTGCACAAAATGTTCCCATCCACCATTAAGAAATAGTTTTCTGACAATCAACAGCCTGAGAGGTGACTTACTCAATAGACTGTCCAGTAACTCTCCAGCCTTAGTGGATGATATGGGCTCTGAGTATGATTTCATAAAGGTCAGGCCCCCCCATGATACCTCTTCTGCAGTCTATGGATCAGGAGTCTATAATTTCAAGAAACTATACAAAGGTACTCTTCATTAGGTGTTTCAGTGTCTCTGGAGAGACATCCGTGACTCTCAGAGTTCTGGAAGAAGCATTTCAGTGGCCTCCACTGCATCAACCTCATTGACAAAGCCTGAGAAGATGTCACTATCAGACTTTAAACTCAACCTGGAGGAAACTGTGGCCAGAATGTGTCACTTAGCATGACTGAGAAAGGTCTGATTGTGTCCATGGGCAAGAATGTGGGTCTTAACATTGATGGTGCAAGACACAGAGGAGCTTGTTGAGGACCACCATAAAGAGGAGCTGGTGATGGAAGATAGTGCTGAACTCCAGAGCAAGCAGCAGAAGGCCCTTGTTGAGGAGGAGCCACTGAGGAAGAAAAAGGCAGAGAGGGGGTTAGCAGTGATATGATAAAATCCATTATGGAAAAATGGAATGGGTGCCAGGATTTCGTTGAGAAGCACCACCCCACCATAACTGTAATGAACATAGTGTTGAATCTGATAAATGACAATGTGGTCTTTCATTTCTGGAGAGTTATCTTGCACAGGAAAAAATAAATCACAAATTTTTCATCAAAATTGACCCTCTGGCTAAGAGACAAGAGAAGAAATCCCTGGAGGAGCTCTCTCCAAGTGTCCTTATGCTGGGGAATTCTCCCCTCCAAATAATGTCCTTCTCCACATCCACTTTTCTGTCCTCCACGTCAGAAGTCACATCAAGCAAGGTTAGTGTTCTCTTTTTCATACTGTTTTATACTGTATTTTGTTTCCTATTTTTGTAGTTAAAAATACACATGGTTTAGGACAGATAAACCTTATTTATGTTGAACTTTATGGGACAATTTGATTCTGTTCATGACCAGATTCATGGAGCAAATTGTGAACTGAGGTACCACTGAATTGGACTTCTTTTTGAGGCAGGATCTTGCCATGTTGTCTAGGCTGAGTTCAAAATCATAGACTCTCCTGATCCTTCTACCTCAGTCACTCAACTACAGGAATGGGCTGTCACACTGAGTTACTCTCTTTTCTTTGTTTCCATCATTTTGTTTCTATATATTTCTTTTGGGGTAGATTTTTTTTCTGATATAATTGCCAAATCACTGATTCTCATATGGTGTTATTTCATCTGTTGAGATATGAAGTTTATGTTTTTGTGATTTTTAAATTCTAAAATTTCTACTTGACTATACAAACTATTTTATAGCTTACTTTTAGAGCATATAATTCACATTGCCCAAGTTGTCAGCCTTGGATTTTATCTTGACTTATTTTTGTTTGACTTTTCTCTCAGGGTGCTATACTTTTCTTTTTTTTTTTTTTGAGACAGGGTCTCACTTTGTAGTTCAGGCTGGCCCTGAGCTCACTATGGTGCCCAGGCAAGCCTCAAATTCAGCAATCCTCCTGTCTCTGCCTCCCAAGTGCTGGGATGACAGGCATGAGCCACCCCGCCTGGCACTGTGGTATGCGGTATTGATTGTTGGTGGGTGTGAGTCTCCACACCCAGCATTGTATGTGGTTACCAGGGATCGAACTCAGGACCTTGTGCTTGCGAGGCAGGTGCTGGAACCACTGAGCTAACCCTCCGGCCCAGGGTGCTATACTTTTGAGTACTGGACCAAAACATGATTTACCAAGGTCACCAGTGTTGGAAAGTCCTAGACTCCATTGTTTTTAATCCTCTATATATCAAAACTGTAGCTCAGTTTTTCAACCAGTTTTTGGGATCTAGTAATCATTCAAGGGCAAGATTATGCTTAATGTATGGATCCTATCTTTTTTTTTTGAGACAGGATCTTGCTTTGTTGTTAGGTGGTTCTGAGCTCCCTATGTAGTCCAGGCAAGCCTTGAACTCAGCAATCCTCCTGCTTCTGCCTCCCAAGTGCTGGGATTACAGGTGTGAGCCACCATGCCTGGCACTGTGATACGTGGTACTGATTGCTGGTGAGTGTGAGTCACCATGCCCAGTATTGTATGTGGTTACCGGGACCGAGCCAGGGACCTTGAGCTTGCTAGGCAGGTGCTGGAATCACCAAGCTAAATCTCTGGCCGTGGACCCTATGTTATTTCTAACCAAGTGATTACTCACACACTATCTTATTTGCTTTTTGATGATATCTAAACAAGGTAATTCCTTACTTGGAAATTTTCAAAAAAATGGAATAATATAAATTATAAAGAAAAATATGTAATAACAATATGAGAATTTACTGCCCACATACCAACCTCTTTGTTAAACTTATTGTGATCATTAATGTGCACTGATCTGATGAAAAGTTGGAGATATGAGTTCTTGTTCCAGCTTAATAGTTGAATAGCCTAGACAAATCTTTCACCTGAATTTCTCAGTGGAGTCCTTCCAGGTTCTGAAGTTCTTTTACTCAAGTCTCCAGAGAACTGAAAATCAGTTTCTTTAAGAGGAATTCAGGGCCGGAGATTTAGCTCAGTGGTTCTGGTGCCTGCCTAGCAAGTGCAAGTTCCCAGGTAACCACATACAGCAATACCGGGCCTGTGCCTCACACCTGTAATCCCAGCACTCAGGAGGCAGAGGCAGGAGGATTGCTGAGTTCAAGGTTTGCCTGGGCTATAGAATGAGCACAGGGCCAGCCTGATCAACTGAGCAAGATGCTGTCTCAAAAAAAAAAAAAAAAAAAAAGGAATTCAACAATGATAAGTTAATATTGGAGAGGAACTGCTTTTGAGTTTTCTTGCTCCTGTTTCTTAATGATGTTCTAACAAATAACTACAAATTTAGTAGCTTAAAATCAGACCAGTTTATTATCTTATGGTTTTGGAGGTCAGAAATCCAAAATAGGTCTCATTGAACCTATCAATGTGTGGGGAAGGCTACATTCCTTCTGCTTTTCCTTTTTAGGGGAAGATCTATTATCTTACTTTTAATGGCTTCCCACATTTCCTGGTTGCGGATCTTTCCCCCTAGTTGCATCACCCCCATATAAACAGTGTAAAATGAAAGAGTGATGTTATAGTTTAGATCTAAAATGGCCCCCCAAACCTCATGTATTTGAAAGGTGATTGGGTCATAGCGATATTATAGCTGACTTAGGAGGTGAGATTTGGTCAAAATATGCAGGTCATTGACACTGTTGCAGTGACTGTACCTGGCCACATGTTAAAAGCCTTTGGAACTGCTTTGTAGGAGGAGTTTGTAAAAGTTTGGAGATGCTGGCTAGAGAAGGTTTAGAATTCTGTAAACCAAACTTGATTGATGATGATGGTTAGAGTTCAGGAGACCAGA
>PVIC010010359.1:0-43517 GCA_004025085.1 Thryonomys swinderianus | reverse complement strand
TCACTAGAAATAATTGTGGAATTATTACCATCAGATCAATATGTAAAATTAATTGCAGTACTTTATAGAAGGGAATTGTTTGAAGGCACATCTTACTATAAACGTTCCACTTACAAGAACAATGCAAACAATAAGGCTCCTAGGAAAAAATAAGGCAAAGGAAACTCTAGAGCCTTGAGACAGACATGTCAGTATTTCACTGGATGATGTCAGAACAGATTAAAAAAATGGACCTCGAGTTCATGAATTGTCAGGAGCAAAATCATAAGCCTGTAATTCTCCCCCATTTCCTGGGTATAGATCACATATTCATTACAATTTTCATATTACAGAGATGCTATTATAGTTTATGGAACAAATTATAGTCTACTCAATATCAAGTATTAAAACAGTTATTTACATGCACAAAAAGGAAAGAAAATTGAATCTATACATCATGACCTAAAAAGAGACATCAACCAGAAGTAGATCAGAGATTTCAATTCACAAAAATACAGCTTTACTAATAGAAAAAAAAATACAGAATGTTGTTTTGATGAGTCACATTTCTCGAAGATTTCTCAGTCATAAAGAAAACAGGCTGGATGGTGGGAGAGCATTAAAAACGCCCTCCTAGCTGGTTGATGCTGAGAGCCGGACAGCCCTAGCACGGACGAGGCCCTGTGTTTGACCCAAGCATCACAGAACTCATCTGACTGTAGAGAAAGCCAAACTGCTAAAGAGAAAGGAAATTAAAGAATGTCAAGTTTAATTCATTTATGTGCAAATGGATACACCTTGAGGACCCACTAATAAGGGAAATAAATAGACCACAGATATACAAATACCGTATCTTTTTTCTGGTATGAGAACCGACAGATGTAAATGAGTTCTAGAATGTATGATAGATTTTGTGAAATAGGAAATATTCAAAGGGAATGTGGTAGGAAAAAGTAATGAGGAGAAAGAATAAATATGATTTGGAAAGAAAAAGAAAGAACACGTTTATAGGGGGTGGGAGGTTGTGGGGTGGGTAGGGATATGGCTAAAAATGAGAACTCGTGTCATATACTGGTACAAATTTCCCAATGTTGAGTGTGATTCTGAGCTGTATATAAAATGTACCAATAAAGAGCTCAATTAGAAAAAGAAAAAGGAAATCGACAGAATTACCACAAGACAAGAGGTATTTAATAGAATAATAAATATCTAACAAGTGTTTAAAACGTTCTTTTACTGCAGAAATCAGAGAAGCATAGACATCACACACACCAGATTTGAACAAATCACCACAAAATAATTTAGGAGGCACTAGTTTGCTGAGCACACGGGGCACTGGGTGACACGTCACTCACAGGCGTGTAAATTCCTACAACTTCTCCTGCAAGCCCTTTATTACTGCCCAGTTGGATATGAGTTGATGCTGTTCGAGTCCTGCCCGGGGCTGCTGCTCACTGCGCATGCCAGGGAACCTCTGGCGCCCACACAGCGTCCCTAACCACACGCTCCCGAAGCAAAGGGGCCGACTTTGCAAGTGTCCTGCAGCGCACTGCGATGAGAGCAGGGCCCTCCCGAAGGACGAAAAAAGGGAAACCAGAACACAGACCCACACAGGGAAATGGCAGCCACTTGGGGGGTGGGGTGGGGTGGGGGTGGGGTGCAGAGAGCAACTTGCAAAGGGCGAAGAACAGATTCATGTGAAACACCAGGCAGGCAAACCAATAATACTAAACAATAATATTCGGTGTATTGGATGCCTATGCATGGGAAAACATAAGGACTTCAGGGGAGTTAATAAATATGAATTTAAGGAAAATATCTGTCTCTGGTAGCGTGCAAGAGAGACCGTGAAGGAAGCACAGAGCGGGCACCAGGCGTATTGGGAGGCAGAATTGTGGCATCTTTTAAAACTATGAATATATAAATATGGTGTCGTGTCAATTATGTAGACTATATTCCCACAATACATAATATGATCTTAACCTAAAATAGTACATCTAAGATTGGTTTCCTAAAGGTACGTCTACATAGCACAATCTTAAATTCACTTCATAAATTAATAAACAGCAACATTTTAAAAATAGGCTGTGATTGAGTCCACATAGCAGCATCTTTTATTGGGAAGTATCACATCATTGGGCCCAATTAGCAACTCAGAGATTTACTTTCTTTTGTACTTTTCTGACTTATAATGAAAGAATTCTCCCTTGGAATTTGAGGCAATTTAAATCTTCTGTAATAAAGAAAAATCCAGACCTACCCCTACTTTTTTTCTGTAGTTTATTTCATACAGTTCCTTTATTTTGAAGTTTTCATTATTTCTCTAACATCAGTTAAATACGCTGTGGCATTTTATTTCCTCATCAGTGTTTGTTCTAGGGGCCACACACAAAACTAGATTTGGATTAATTTTCTCCCTCTGGAACACGGGCTCATTAGCCACTGTAACAACTGTGTGAAATGGTCATAAGTAAGCCTAAAACACACCTCTATCCTCACCCCAAGGGTAGTTTGAATAGAATTGAGGTAATCGAATTCCCTCCCTTGAATTTTGATCTCTCCCTTGCTGTTTTATCTTAGGATGAAGTGGTCGGCCGTGTACTTGCTGCTTTGTTGGATGTAGCACCTTGCGGATGTTCAGGAAAGCAATTTTAACCGGGGGAGACCTTAACATTCCTGCTAAGTCACACCCTGAAGGGGAGTTGTAAAGTTGCCATAGCTATGTACTAACAGAACAACAGGAAATCCATTATTCTGTGCAACCATATGCACGTTTAAAAATTACAGCGTTGCAAGAGGGTACCCTATTTTCTAGATGGGCCTTAAACACATGATCCTCCTGCTTCAGCCTCCAGAGTGCCTGGGGTCCCCCACCAGCTCTGCTTTTCCAGTCTAGAGCTGAGTTCTCCATGTCTAGCACATTGTGTCACACAGGGTATCATATATGAATAAATGGATGGATAGAATCTTACATTCTCATTTCTCTTAACAGCAGACATCAAAAATCCATGGTCCTGTACATTTATTCCCGGTCCATGTGGCCCTTAGTAGTTTTTAGATATAAATATTGAAGGATAACTTCAGCTTCTATCATCCTGTGAAGCACCCTTACAGTTTTAAAAGATGCCAACAAATCTGTAACTTAGATGACAATGGGTCTCTTCTACATTTCACATTATTTTGGGGTAAAATTCTTTGGTAACACTAGGTTCCACAATAATTAAATGAAGCTCATTCATAAAGGAAAATGGGCCTTAAAATTGTAATGAGCTCTAGAATATATGGTAGATACTGTGAAATAGAAAACATTCAAAGGGAAGTGGTGTGTAGAGGTAAGTAACAAGGGGAAGAAAAAATATGATGGTAATAAAAAAAGGAAACAAAGCTTATGTATATAGGGGCGGGGGTTGTATGGTGGGTGGGGGAATGGAATAAATGAGAATCAAATTGTGTCATATGCTGATATAAATTCTCAACATTGTATGATCACGATGGTATATATATGTACCAATAAAGATTCAAATTTTAAAAACTGCAATGATATTCAGTAGCTATGCACTTGAGGACAAATATAATTTTGATGATGATAAGAACCACCCTAAATAGTGTGCTATTTCAGTGCACGTGACTATTTTATCACACACACACACACCATTCCTACCCTAAGAACAAAGTTTGATTAAGGTCTTTCATTATCTTAACTATTGTTCAGACAATAGTTAAGATAATGCCTTTAGTGAATTTGGTATCATCATAATCACTCAGTAAATGAAAGAGAAAGTGACTCATATTCTGCAGTGAAAATCAAAGCTTTATCTGCCTGTGCATGTCATCTGTGGTTCATCATTAAAGTGTATAGAGAAATTATCTGATTAATTAAAGTCTAGCCCACATGTATTAAACAATTTTCTTCAGTGACAGACACTGTGCTTGGTCTAAACACATTTCTGTATATAGTCATTGCAACACAGCTGTAAGCTAAGAGCTATTCTCCCAGATTCCCAGAGAGGAAAGGGGCATTTCCAGAGGATTGGAATATTTTCCCTTTGTCCACAGTTAATAATCTGCAGAGCTGAGAGTCAAATCCAGAACTCACCCGTTTGCAGCTCCACTGTCTTCACAGCCACCCTGTGTCACCTCCGGAAAATAGAGCTTAGAAACTGTCGGACTCTTGGTGCAGCATGCAGTCTGTGACTCCAGAAGACAGAATTCAGGTCTTTACCTCAAATGAGCCACGCTGAAGTGACAGTGAGTTCTCCACAGGTGGGCACCATCGTGCACACATTTGGGAGAGAAGGTTAATTGCAAAATTTTGAGTGAAGTTAGCAGTCAATCCCTTGGACACATCTTTTCAATAAAATCTTGCTGAGAGTTACATTCTCAAATGAGTGCACAAGACTAAGCAACAATATGTGACGATTTTTAAACTTCCTCAGCTCTTGAGGTACTAAACAAACAGATGTTTGGGAAGACTAGGGCTTATGAATACCGCTGTACTGTCAACAAATTAGGCAACATCTTTGCTGCCTGCTGCTAACGCAGCAATCTTTTAAATTTAAAATTCTATGATAGTTTCTCCTGGATGAAAGGGAATTAGAATACATTCACCCACCATGAAGTAAAACAAATCAAAGGGTTCTTGATGAAATGGGTAACGCTGCAGCGAAAGCTCAGCTCACAGTATTGGCTCAGCCTACCAAACATTTGATTTTAAAAAATAATCAGAGTTTGCTGATCCTGCTCTGTATTCTCTATCCCAAGTGAGTTTCCAGAGCCTCTTCATTTTCTTTTTTTTTTTTTTTTTTTTGCTTTTTGAGACAGGGTCCCGCTTTGTAGTTCAGGCTGGCCCTGAGCTCACCCTGGTGCCCAGGTAAGCTGCCGCGAACTCAGCAATCCTCCTGCCTCTGCCTCCCGAGTGCTGGGATGACAGGTGTGAGCCACCACGTCCAGCATTGTGGTATGCGGTGTTGATTGTTGACGCCCAGCATTGTATGTGGGTACCAGGGATCGAACTCAGGTCCTTGGGCTTGCGAGGCAGGTGCCGGAACCACTGAGCTAACCCTCCGGCCCAGAGCCTCTTCATTTTAACTCTGAAGGCTCCGCGAACAGAGCGCGTGGACTTCAGCTTCTGTGACCCATCTATACACGGCTGCCCTGCTCGGTCGGTTTGCGACAGACACCCCAGGCTCCCTGCCTTGGCCCCACTCATGTCTCTTGCCTTCGCCGCAGGGCACCAGCTTCGGGCTTGACACACGCAGCTGTCGGGAAAATGGCTACGTGTCTGTCTCCTCCCTTTGCACCGACAGTCATTTTATCCAACCATACTGAACTCAGGTAGATCCTTTTCTTTTTTCATTTTGTACTTTCCCCTGGAGTCAATCTCCCCCACCCTCAAGGATTTCTGATTACTCCCCACCCCCTTTCTATTATTTCCTTTGAGAAATGCTCTCTTTAAGTGGCAAAGCTGTCCAGAGTGGGGCTTGAACTTGCAGTGAGTGCTCCTGCCTCAGTCTCCCATCCTGAGTGACCCTTAAGGCCATTTCCTTTCACCCTCCGCACACAATTATTCTTCACCGTGGCCCCGGCGGGGGTCTCGCCAGCACCAGCGCCTCTGTCACACTGCCTGTTCGTACGTGATAATAAACCCCTCAAAGGCAGGAGCCAGGTCACTGCACTGTTTGCAGCACAAGGGGTATTTACTGTCTTGTAGGAGCCCTCAGAAGTACTCTGTAAGTACATTCTGTTTTGGCTTTTTTTTAATTTGAATTTTTATTGGTACTATATACATGATCGCACAAAATACTTGTACCAGTACATGACACAATTTAATTATCATTTTTTCCCCAGTTCATGATAGCTAAATCTTGGGAAAAAAAACCCAAACGCACATCAACTGGAGACTGGATAAAGAAAATGTGTTTTTTCTATAAAATGGAGTATTACTCTGCCTAAAAAATAGTAAGTTTAAGTCATTTTCTCAAATGGACCTACCTTCAGGACATACTCATAAGTGAAATAAATACGTCACAGACCTGTAAATTGCATGTTTTCTCTGGTATGAGTACATTCCATTTTAAATAACCTAGCCTTCCTTCTTCTTCTTCCTTTTTTTTTTTTTTTTGAGACAGGGTCTCTCTTTGTAGTTCAGGCTGGCCCTGAGCTCACTATGTAGCCCAGGCAAATCCTGAACTCAGCAGTCCTCCTGCCTCTGCCTCCTGAGTGCTGGGACCACAGGTGTGAGCCAACATGCCCAGCACTGTGGTGTGTGGTATTGATTGCCGGTGGGCGTGAGTCACCACACCTGGTATTGTTGTATGTGGTTACTGGGGTCTAACCAGGGACCTTGCACCTGCAAGGAAGGCACCGGAACCGCTGAGCTAAGGGTCAGCCCCCCCCCCCCAGTCTTTATTCTTAAAGGTTCCATCCCAAGTGACCTCTGAATGAAACTGTTTCAGGACCTTACTTTCATGTAAGAGGGTAGCAGACAGCACAGGGGCGAACAGAATCAAAGAGAGCACAACATCAACGCATCTTACAAAACACGCATCAACTTCTCAGCTATGTTTCCAAAACGCAAAGCCTATGCCTGACTTAACTGGAGGTTCCTGCTGTAACATTACAACAAATACTGTGACACCTAATTCTCATGACTTCATCATGCTGTGAAAGTTTGAGTAATGTCCCCAAGTTAAAACATTCAGATATGACTCATTTTCTGTAAGAGCAAATTTGAATGAAATAGAGAATGCTAGAGTGAAGAACTGGAAAAGCTTAGTTATTCATTGTTTGCTGCTTTACAGGCGAAGAAAACCAAGGTTCCAAACGTAAGTGATTCACCCTGGAGTCACCCCTTATGCTGCAGCCGCGTCCAGGACCATCTGGCACTACAACTCGCCCCACGCGATGCGCCCTTCTGCTGGTGTCTTGCCCACGTGGGTCACAGGCACACGGTTCACCGGCCGCCGTCGTCCCAGAGCGGGCTGACGGAAGCCGCTGCCCACGGCGGGGAAATGCTCCTTGCCGCTGTGTCTGACGCGGCATGACTGGTTTCTGATCATTTACAGTTTTCATTAAATGCAAATAAATGCAAAGACGTAAGTTGACGAGATGTTTTGGGTGCGGACCACGTGAAGGGCGGCAGCGCGGATGAGAGGGGCCCGCGGCGCTCGCCCCAGCACAGCCTCTCAGCCTCGTCTCTGGAGTGCCTGCGAGCCGGGCCGCGGGACGAGTCTGCACCTTCTGGCCAACGATGTCCTGCTCTTCTCCGTCTGAGCAGCACCCGTACAAAGCGCCGGTGGCGTCTGCGCCTCGGTGTGTCCTCCACTCCCTGCCGCACTCGCGTCGTCCTGGAGGACAGTGCTCCTCTCTGTCACCGCCCAGGGCCAGGAGGCCGACTCCGGTCCGTGGGCGGAAACTGACCTGCGCTCCCTCCCGGTGCCCTCGACCTCCTGGTGCGCGTCTGCTCTCTCTCCTGAAGGGGCGCGCGGTGCTGTCCTGACACATATTTATAGCGCACTGGGACAGGATCCACTTCACCATCCGTTGTAGGAAAATTAGGAGACAGACTGCAATGAAAGGACTTTCTGTATATTTTTCCACGAAGGAAAACTACATCTGATTTGCTAGTGATCGTCTGTATGTGAGAGAGGTCACTTATTTTTCTCCTTGGATCTTTGTGGAGTGGTAGGACACCATGATGTGGAGTTAAAATGTGAAATTCAGATCGGGAGGCAGAGACAGGAGGATTGCTGAGTTCAAAGCTTGCCTAGGCTATATAGTGAGCTCAGAGACAGCCTGAACTACAAAGTGAGACCCTGTCTCAAAAAAAAAAAAAAAAAAAAAGTGAAATTCAGAGAAAACAAAAATATTTTCTCAGGCAAAGGTAGAAGTACCAGCCAAGGTGATGTTTAATTGTAATTTATGGAACTACAAAATCTCTCTCACATGTATGAGAAGAAACAATGCTATACAAATAGAATAATGAATCTTCTAGAATAATAACATTTTTATTTCTCTACTAAAGGAATATTAAATTTCAAAAGTCATTAGAGCTTATTTCTTAAAAAGGTCTGTTTTACAATATGATATCTCTAAACAAAATTTGGTATATTGATTATTTTTCTGTATGCAATGTATATAAGTTTTTTAAAGTGATGTTTTGAAAAGAGGCAAAATCTCAAAAGGGATAGAAAGATGTTACCATTTGCTCATTCCTATAAGTAGGCCAAATAACTCTAAGCTCTAAGTTTCCAAACTTTTAAAGAACCCACATAAAATTCTTAGGACGGATACTCATTATT
Organism: Thryonomys swinderianus; assembly: GCA_004025085.1. NCBI lineage: Eukaryota > Metazoa > Chordata > Mammalia > Rodentia > Thryonomyidae > Thryonomys > Thryonomys swinderianus. Next base: position 35,238 of record PVIC010010359.1, on the reverse strand, counting down.
TATAAGCATTAAGAACAATGTGCTTGGGCCGGAGGGTTAGCTCAGTGGTTCCAGCGCCTGCCTTGAAAGCGCAAGGTCCTGAGTTCAATTGCCAGTAACCACATACAATGCTGGGCGTGGAGACTCACGCCCACCAACAATCAATACCACATACCACAGTGCCGGGCATGGTGGCTCATGCCTGTCATCCCAGCACTTGGGAGGCAGAGACAGGAGGACTGCTGACTTTGAGGTTTGCCTGGGCTCCATAGTGAGCTCAGGGCCAGCCTGAACTACAAAGCAAGACCCTGTCTCAAAAAAAAAAAAAAAAAAAAGAACAATGCGCTTACTTGTATTTTACAAACATATATATTAGTAGAATTATCAATCAAGAATGGATAATTTGAAAGAGAATTAGAAGTTTCCCAATGAATACCAAAAATAACTATGGATGCATCTAATAATCATGACAAACTATTAACTTTTGTTTATATAATATGAAACTCAAAAACATTTTCAGATAAAGAATCTCAAAATAGCTCTAAATACTCCAGTAAACAGAGAAGGACAAAATCAGAATGACTGCCCCAAAATAGTGGCAGCTGTAGGAGGAGAACGAAGTGGACCCAGTGAGTGGTTGTTTCGAGCAGAATGGAAGAAAGCAGGCTAGGGCTGAGGGCACAGTCGTGGTGCGGAAACTTCGCACACGTCTGGCTCCTCCTCAGTGACCGGATGCTGCTGCGTTCTCGGAGAATGAATTTCTTCTCTGTGCCTCAGGGTTCGCACTTATAAATTAAAAATTAAGGCAACTCATAGGGGTCAGTGTAGTCACACCTATGCACACTACTTAGTGTTGTGCTGGCCCAATGAAAACTATTCAGTAAACTCTGTCACTGATTATTATTTAAATCCTTACTGCTTTTACAATTGCTAAAACTACTATCATTTTTAAGATCAAAGTGAGAAAATGAGACTAGGTGAGAATAATTTCATACACAGAGTACATCAAAGCAACTGGCCCTTATCTCAGATTTAATATTTTAACAACTAGATCTTTTCATAAAAACTAAATGGAATTCATATTGAAATGTAGTATTATGTAACACTGTTATCTGGCCAAGCCAGAAATAATATATTTTAGGTATTATATATAATAAGAAATATGCACCATATTCATTTAAAAACTTAAATAGATAGTGCACCTAAATATAGAGTCATGCGTCACTTAATAACGGACAAGTTATGAGACGTGTGCTACAGGTACGCTGCCATGTAAACACCTTAGTGTGTACGTGGACAGGGGAGGCAGGCACAGCCCACTCCGTGATGCCCCGCCTCCTTACACGCACTGCTACGGTGCGGTGGGTCACGACGGAAGTGTCACGTCCAGGGACGACAACGTTAGAATATCATATAAAGGAAAATAGGCATGTACTGTGTATTTTGCATTCTGCAAGATGGAAACACTGGTGGTTCAATAACTGTGATTTTGTGAACGGCGCTGTGATATCATAGTAAGAAGGCGCGGTGCCTCCGCCCCTGCCCGCTGCCTCCACCGCACCTGCGCCGGCCCTGGCGGCCCCTTCCACACCCGCGGGGGCCAGGAGGCCAGTCCGGCGCCCACTTTGGGGTCCTGGTGCAGGAGAGGCGGAGGCAGCGGCTTCACTCCGGTGCAAGTTTCCTTCAGGGTGAAGAAGAGCCCAGAGGATCTGGGTACCGAGGACGAGGGCTCCGTGTGGGTGCGCCGGACGTGGACCCCCGAAGCGCGGGCCCAGGCTGCGGGACCGAGGGAAGGTGGCCAGGCGCCGCCCTGCGACCCGGGCACCGGCTGCAGACGCTGCTGCTGCTTCTGGACGGGATGAGCCCAGCGGAAGCTGAGCAGAAAGCCGAGGTGCTGGGGAGCACGGGATGAGTCCGGAAAGCGCTCTGGACTATTTCTCCCAGTTGATGCAGAAAAAAAAGGGAAAACTATAGTAGAAAACGGTGAAAAGAAATCTCAGGAAAGAAGCTATACGAAGGCAGGAAATTAGGAAAAAAGCAGCACGAAAGAGCGCACTGCAAGGGCTGAGGGAAGAAGGCGAGGCCACGGCACGAGCGGAAACCAGGGGGCTCCGCGGGGCGGAAAGGGAGAGAGAAACAGCCACGCAGGAAAGTGACCCCAGCTGTCCGCCGTCCCTCGTCCCTCTCTCTCTCTTTCTGGAATGGAGCACGCCTTCCGAAAAGCTCTGGAAATGACCCCTGCAACATTCATTTCTATTACTATTTCAGTAATTAGTGGTCAAGTTCAAATAAATGAGCCTAACTTTCCTTTGCTCTATTTTTATTTCAGTTTTTGGACTGCTCTTCATCCACGCTCGCAGTGCACACTGATCACACGCACTAGAGAGCACCGGCCTTGTGCTAACCCACTTCCGTTCTCTTCTTGTGCCCCCCCCAGCCCCCCATTTTATTTTTGTAGCATCAGACTCATTTGTTTGTCTTGTGAGGCTGACTTCATCATGGTGCAGGTAGGGCGGACCTTGACCTGCTCGAGTTGCGATCGTTTCCTAGTGCGGTGATGGCTGTGATTTGAATGCTTCCGGACCCCCCAGACCTTCTCCGGTGGAGCTGAATCCCTGGCGGCCCGCGGGGAAGTGGAGCCTCGTCGGGGGAGCCCCGCCTCCACCTCGGCCTCGCACGCTTCCGGCCTCCACTGCCCCAGCAGCGCTGCCAGCCTCGGGGCTCCGGGCCGGGAGCAGACAGCGCGCGAGCCGTGCGGACGGGACCTGACTGCGGCGCCCCACGCCGACCCTCCGGCTCAGGGGGCACTTCAGAGCTAAATTACAGCGTACTAATGATTAAATATACATATGTTCATCCAGACTGTTGGCTATTTATATTATAAAGAGGAGAATAAAGATGATTACTTCATTTACCTGTCCTGATTGTATGGTAAATAAGTAAATTTTCAGTCCGTGTAAGACTCAGTTACCTCCATTTCTTAGAATCAAGGCTACCGATTAATTTCTGACTCCTAAGGCATGTGTATATAAACAAAGATAAAGTTAATTATACACAAAAATAAAAGACTTATGTGTACTAACTTTCTAACAATACATACCATCATACAATAAAATTTATTTTTCTCAAAAACTTAAAAGTCAGCTTGTTGTAATATATGTGTGTCTGTATTATATAGATATAGATATATGATTATACAATCTACCAAAACCACTGTTAGTTTTCTCTTGCTGCATAACTGGCTTCCACAAACGCAGCAACACACATCACACCCTCTGTCTTAGTGAACATAAGGCTTTACGAACTTCATGCAGTTCACAGATTGTCAGGTTCTCATCGGCCTATCAAGAAAATTTCTGCAGGGCTACTTCCATTCTGCAGAGACTCTAGGAAACCCCTCTCCTTCAGGCTCATTCAGTCTCGAGGCTGAATGTAATTCTGTTCAGCCACAGGACTAAAATTTGGGTTTATTTGTTGGCTGCCAGTTCAGGATGGTTCTCGACATTTAGCAGTCATCTGCTGGGCATTTAGGCTCTTCAGCCTCAAAGCAGGCATCAAAAAAATCATTCGGGGTCAAATGTTTATAGCTGTAATGGAAGTTCTGACTTCCTTTATCTCTCTTTGCTAAGCCCAGATGTGCAGCACAACAGAGAGTTTGTTTTAAAACTAACTCAACAGCACCATATAGCATACTTGCAGGCCTAAGAGCTCTTGATGTTCACACCCCTAATAGTTTATGGGCGTCAACAACAAGTAATGACGGAAAACGTGGTGAACATCTTAGAATTCTTCCTGCTTCATGCAGTTATCAATTTTCTACCCACTCACAGTCTGTGGGGCCAGGCTGGTGAGGAGTAGGCAGTTGAAGAGATGTCCCATCTGGAATCCGTGAATGAGTCAAGAGTCAAGCAAACTGGTAGAGCCAAACATTCTAGAGAATGCTTTTCCAAACTAAGAGACTGTATTGCTGTTCAGGAACAGCACACATCAAACACGATTTCCAAATAAACCAGAGGAGCCCTTAAAATAATGCAGAAAGGAAGAGGCCCTTGCCAGGAATCCAAGACGCCCTCATTAGTGTCAGAGGCGTGTAATGGACAAGCGCTACCCATTCCGAGACTGCATTTCTGAGACTATGCTGGTCATTTATTAAGCCCATAATAAGCCTTTATTGAGCAACAGTCCCATGGGGCAGGAGCATCTTGAGGCAGAGGCTACATGAGTCAGTATGCCCAGGCCACCGTCCCGGAAGAGCCCACCGTCTCGGGGAAGCTAAAACCACATAAACAGAGAGCGCTGTACCGTGGCTCTGAGAAATGCAAACACAGCGCCAGGTGGGAGGTAGGCAGCAGGACCAAAAGCTCACAGGCGAGAAGTCTGGAATCTGCAAACTATGTCTGAACTCAGCGACGCCTACTCTCTGCCTGAGTCGATCAAGTTACCACTCCCTGAAACCTACCTCCTTATCTACATAGCATAAGAAACAGCACTTTCCTTTCAGTGTCTGTGAGGTCAAAGGAAGTAAACAAATTTGGGAGCTTGCACGTCTCCTCTGTCTCTCCCTTTCTGGCAAATGCACAGCTGGACTGGGGCATCGGTGTGTGTCATCACTATGGAGGAATCTGGAATTTTTGAAATCTCCCAGGGCCACCGTTGGCCATGAGAAGACATCTGGGAAACTGTTGCCATGTATATTTATATCACTAATAATTCATCTCATTAATATTCATGTTAATGGTAACACATACAACTAATAAGCAAGTTATATACGGGTTGCATATATATTAACGAGTCGACGGCAAGATCTACGTTTGTATCCTTTGGGCGTCTGTGTTTTGCATGTCTGAACAGAGAGGGAGAGAAGTAGTCTTTCCCTCCTTTCCCCCTCTGCCTGCTCATGGGATAGATGCAGTGCTTAGAGAGGAGCCATTTGCTTCCTGCCAGCGCGATGCCAGGGGACTTCCAGAGGGGATGCTTTGGGTCATGCTGGCTCTGGGACACCAGAAAAGCCCTGGCACCTGCAGACTTCATATAAACTGAGAATATAAATGCCACCATTACTCAAATTCACTTCTTTCTAATATCTATTCACCGCCTCGTCCCTCCATAGCAAACAACGTATCCGGAGCAGCGACTTAAGCAGCAGCCCCTCCCACAGAGAAGCCGCTCCCGCTACATCTTCCGCACCCGCGTGCACAGGCGGCGGGCGTCTCCGTGTCGGAACAGGCAAATCCGGGCACGCTGATGCCTGACTCCTGCGCCCTGCCTCTTGCGACCCCACCAGGATTTCCGAGAGGGTCTGGAGGGTGTGCAGAGCCGGAGCATGTCTGCCCCTGGCCAGCTACTCTGGCAGGCTGCTGAGGGCCTGGGGTGATGACTCCTGTCCTCACTGCTGGACAACTTGCGGGTCCGACTCCCTCCTGATGCCCAGAGCTGACTCCGACAAACGAGTTTTCTCAGCAAAGCCCAGAGGTGCCCCGAGGCCCCGCAGCAGAGGAAGCCACTCTTCACACTGGGGCTGACCTCCCTGTCCCCCCGCTGCCACCCACTCTGTCCGGCTTTATAAGGGCAGTGAGACCATCAGGTGGTGATGAGCAGCAATGGAATTCACCCTTTCTGCCTCGGTTTCCTCACTGACAAAGTGGAAACGGTGATGACACTTAGGGAAAAGGGTCAGCAAAGCCCGAAAGGAGATGATGTGTAAACTTCTCAGAAGAGCAGTAGCCCAAGAAAGAATACAACACACAGCAGTTACACTGCTCATAACTGTCATTCTGGCCCCAGATCTCATCATATGACCACAGCCATTACCATCATCCTCCTCCTCATCAATCTTCCAAGAGTCTTTTCTCCCTCAGAAGCATCCCAAAGATATACCCAACTGCTGGGTGACTTCATATTTGTCCAGCATAACCTTAGGGGCCAGAGAAATCAAGTGATTTGATGAGCATGCATTTGGATGCCCTAAGCCTTTAGTAGCACCTCAGAAAATGCCCATACTCTTTGGCCAGAACTTGAAACATTCTGGGACAGAGAACTTGTAGATGGGATATGTTGCATTATGAAGAAGGAATAAGTACAATATGGAGGTGGATATGTATAAGGAATGTGTTGGTCCAAATTTATCTAACCAAGAAGACATTCAGATGGGTAAACCCGTGGCTGAGTGCCTGAAGCTACAGGAAGAGATCACACAGCGATAGTGTTGGTTCATAGTCATCGGCCTATCCGTGAGCTTGTGGGAGCTGGAAGTGCTCTCTACAGAGCTGTTCGCTTTGCAGGCCTAACCGGGGACGGTCTCTGAGTGAACAAAAGCCAGGTCAGCACAACTGGTCAGAGGTTATGAGTAAGTTCTTACGAAGAGCGATTCTACCAGGCTCCTTATTAAAGATGGACTTGATCGCGTCCTCAAATAAAGACTGTTATCCATAAAATATTCCTGTCTCAGGTCAGGATGATTCCTGAGAATCAGGGGAAGCTATGGAAACAAACACTGGAGCTGTAGGAAGGAAGAAGAATCTAGGAGCTTGGAAAGGTTTGATTTGCAAACAGGTTTTGAGTGAGAAAAGCTTACATAAGAAAGAAGTAAGGTTGAAGGTTGGACTCCCCAACCCAGGAGAAACCACCTGGAACTTCTTTACAGATAACTGAAAAGATTTTGATAATTCACCAGTCTGAATTCTAGACCCCACATATGCATTCAGATATTTAAAAGGTAGTCAGTGTATTCAAGAGATCTCAGTGCTCCTACTGGCAGCTACTTATCATCCAGGTAGCTGACTCAGAATCTGATATGCCACAACAACAAATAGCTCCACTCCTTCCTCAGCTCACATTGTTCTCATTATTCCCAGAGCCTTTACTTTTCAACAGGAAACTAGTAAGATCACTGCTATGAATGCATAGTAATAACATTTTTTTCAGTAAACTTGAATGTTGATGTGACTACCAGAAAAAGGGCAAAGTAATCAGATGAAAGTCTCATCACTAAGAAAGGCAGAAGAACCTCCAATATAATTATGTTATTCATACCTATTATATAAAATGTCTGAAAATATTACTTGATTGCAATTTTCCTAAGAAACTCTCTCTCCCACTCTCTGGTATCATTAAAAAGTATGAATCAACATCTCAATCATCACACATGTCTTTAACTGTCCTTTCTGAAGATACTGTTTATGTTCTAATTTTGCTAAATATTGCTTTTGTTCTTCTAACTGGGTTAGTCTCTTACGTCCAGTGAAGACTTGAACTTCCAAAAGTGTACATTTGAAGCAGAGCAGACAAGTAAATGAGGATAAAATTAATAAGAGCGAGAGCTATGTACCCGTTTTTCTCTAAATGAAATATGAGTTTCTATAGTGAAAATCAGTAATATCAAGGACATGTTTGTATACTATGTGATGAAAATACAACTTATATTTTAAAAATGTAAAGAAATTCATTAAAGCAAAATACACTCTGTCATTAATTACTCCCAAAATATGTTGCCTTGCTTCTAGACACTTATCCCTTAATTCTTGCTCACTTTTCAAGTATTTTGGGACATCCTATTTCCCAAGTGTCTTAGTCAAGTTGCTCAGGCGGCCTGGATGTCCTGAGTCAATGTGAAAAGTTTACCTGTCGGGCTCATTTTGACTTTGGTGAAGAGTCAGACGTCACGAAGTGCCAGATCTGAAAGAGGTGGATGAGGACACGCTGTCCTGGGCTCTCGAGCACGACGTTCTGTTGGGTGGTGCTTGGGGGAGGCAGCTGGCAGTGTGATCTCGATCACACCTCCTACAGACTCGAAAGAAAACTTCTAGGACTGCTTCGGAGAGTGGCGCGAATGTTGCAGTAAGTGAATTTAAACCAAGGGGGATTAACCTGGGGGCATTCATGGAAATTGTCTTCGGAGGTCATAAATTTTTAAATTTAATATATTCTCCATATATCTGCAACGTATTTCATTTTATATGAGTGCAGATTTGTACAGTGGGGAGACTTTTAAGTTATCAAGCTTGTCAAAAACTGGTATCGTACGCAATAAAGGGAAATAGTATCTTCACTCAACACTGTTATTTCATTCATATTTAACACAGATCTATTGGTATTATATTGTGGGCTGTGAGCCACAGAGGTACGATCCAGTACGATACAACAAAATCAAACACACAAAAAAAACAACAATTGGCATGGGATCATTTTTTTCCCTCTAAATGAGTAGTTCGTGACATGTTTTGTTGAAGACGCTTTGAAGTTTAGAATACAAACCAAGTCAAGAGAAATCAAATCCCATGAAGGAAGAGGGAAATGTGTAAGAAGTTAACAGGTCACTTCACAGACACAGCAGGTGAAACGCAACCAGTCCCAGTGAAAACTAAATGAGCTAAACCTCCTCTGCTCCCTCTCCTGGGCTGGGCTCCTTCACTGGAGTCCGCCAGTGCCACGCAAGCCGCTCGCTGTCTTCACCACGCTCCTGAGAAGTCGGCGGACGAGGCACTCGTGGGTGGATGACACTTCCAGTCCGTGTGGCGGCTGGGAAACAGGGACAGACGACAGCACAGTCCCCTGGACCTGCTCCCGGAGGGGCAGCGTGAGTGCACCAGCAGCGAGAGGGACAGTATCCAAAACTCTCACACCGAAAGAAAGACCAGGGCTGGGGACATTACCGCTAAACAGACTGAAGTTGAAACATGAGGCTTGAAACCAACATGGACGTCACCCCAGCGGAGCACAAGGACCCATCTGAGTGTTAGATTCTCAGGAACCGTTAGCTTTAACTGGAAGATCTCGGCACGTGCACAACCACCCACAGACAAGCACAAACATCCTTAGAGTTCTCTCTGCTTTAGACTCACCTGCAATGAATGACTCAACTTCTGATCTAATTTAAAATGAAAACAAACTGGGGATTCAGCGCAAGTGGTACCGCACCTACCTTGGAAACCCAAGGGCCCAAATTCAACCCCCAGTACCACCAATCAATCAATCAATCAGTCAATCAATCAATAAAAATAGAATGAAAACAGTTCACTTTCCTTCTTATCCACCTTTCTTTGCTAATCTGCATGTTCAGATAAGGCTGCGATGAGCCAGCTCCTTATACAGCAGCTGGTTGTCACAGAAGCGGAGGTACCTGCTATGGACACCTGGCCGTGGACCATGATGTGCCTTCCACGCTGTTAACCATCTAACAGGGCAGCAGAGATCTCCTCTTAAAGGCTTATCATATTCAGTCAAGGAAATAAAGCTATGAAAAGACTCCTATCGCTGCATGTTTTAGTTCTCTTGTGGCAGCAAGTGCCAGGGCCCACTGAGCTCACCTCCCACCTTCCAGAGCACGTAGCTGCACAGCCCAGGAGAAAGATCCCCACCTGCCCGACCTCCCTCCTCTCAGGCCAGCGGCGGGAAGGTCCTTGCCAATGGCTGGCGGATCCAGTGACACAGTGGTCTGTGAGGATGAGACCTCAGCGGTGGCAAGTCCCTTAACACACACGGGGCCTTCCTGCCTCAGCCTATTTTATGAGAAACACATAGCTATTGGGTTGAGTCACCGAAATGCCAGAGTACATTTTCTTTCTTTTTTTTCAGTTGAATTCAGTGCATTTTCCATCAACAACACTTTAAGAAAGTAGAAGGCCCAAAACAGCCTCACACAAGATGCCTAGTAATTATGTTTGTGAGCAAGAAAAGGCGAACTCTACAGAACTGCCTGTACATTGTATTCACATGAATATTCACACTTCTTAGGTTCTTAGAGATGGAAACATGGTCCTGAGCAAGATCACTGAATTTATGGTCAAGTGACCCAAGGGTCATGTTTTCTTTACCATTTCATAGTCTCGATAATCATTTTCTTCTGTGGTTAAAAAAAGAATCTTTTCACATTTGGGGAACTGTACACAGTGGTTGATATCTGACAGGCCATTTATAGATTATCGTTACATATTATTAAGCAATATATTTCATGCTGCCATGTCCTTTTTATCTCAGAAACCTCTAACTGTGGATCATTTAGGAATTAAAAAAAAGAAACAGACAAGGACCATGTGAATCGGCATCTTCTGATTTCCAGTAAATTGACTAAAAGGAAACGTTCCCTTTGTGTGAAAGTACGCACAATTTGCATTCAGGACAGGCATTGATCTTGTGAAAAGCATTCCAGGCTGCTACGAATCAGGCTGCTCTGGATACCTTCTGAACATCTTAAATCAGGTCAGTTACAATTTCCCTCCAGCATCTCACTGAATGTCGCGATTCCCCGGCCGGTTTGCAAGAAGATAAACACCACGATGTACTCTCTGGATAGCGACCAAAGCACAGCACAAGGAGAGAACAAAGCGCCGGTACCTGATGCTGTTCATGCTGCCCGCCTCCGATCCCAGCTTGCATCGCTCCAGTTGGCTGGCAACGATTTGGCGTTCAGCCTCCAGCTCTCGGGTCAGCCTCTCAAACTGTAATTCCTGAAAGAAACCCACCAAAGAGATGAACGCCATCAACCACGGGAAACATGGGATTCAGACGAAATGACAGCCGGGGGCGGGGCCACGCGTGACCTGACAAAGTGCCAACATCGGAGGGACACAGGATGCTGCACGAAACAAGAATACTTCGAAGCGTGGATTTGGGACGACGGCCCCTAGCTGTGTGACACCCAACAACTTAAGCTTCTGTTTCATTATCTTCAAAATTAGTTTAAAATATTTATTTCATAAGTTGGGGCAGAAGATTAAGCGTGATACACTTTGGGAAAAATTCTCCTTGCCACTTGTGGCTTCTGGTCAGTACTCAACAGATATTAATAATCTTGACACCCAGAATGTAGTTGTAATAAAGAGGTGATCCGCTCACAATCCTCACTTGTGCATTGGCTTTACTCCCTGTTGGGCTTCTAGCTGCTTCTGTATTTGAATCTGGTCTTCAAATCACCTCCACATTATAGGCTGAAGGAAATAATGCTTAAAATTCCAGCGTGATGACAATGATGCCAAGACCTTTCCAGCGATGCTGTAGTCTAACTGCTACCCAGAGTATCTTTGAGCTACTTGATGTATCACTTTAAAAATAGCCAGCTAAATCGATACATGTTTCTACACTGATGCCTGAAGTTCTGAATGAACTTTTTTTTTTTTTTTTTTTTGAGACAGGGTCTCGCTTTGTAGTTCAGGCTGGCTCTGAGCTCACTATGTAGCCCAGGCAAGCCTTGAACTCAGCAATCCTCCTGTCTCTGCCTCCCGAGTGCTGGGATTACAGGCGTGAGCCACCACGCCCGGCCTGAATGAACTTTAATCAAAAATGATCCAAGCAGAACTACTCACTCCAACTACAGCCTTGTGTGCCATATTTTATTTTTAATATACCACAATTTAGTCTTCATATTTTAGTTTTTACTATGCTAGTAGTGTTTAAAAAAGCTACAGCAAATCATATATTTGAATTAAAAGTGTTAGAAAAGTTTTTACAATAGTACATGTAACTTCTTTTAAAATTATTTTATCTGCACAGTTATATTCCAGGGATGAAAAATCAGAATGTCGTCATACTAAAGAGTGGGGTACGGGTACAACTTGAAGAAGTATAACCCCCAAAGTTGCATGGAGTTTTCAAAAGATAAAGCTTTATTAGCTACCCTAAGTGCTCTTTTTTATTGGTTAATTTTATTGGTACATTATATATACACATCATAATTACATTCCACATTGAGAATTTGTACCAGTACATGACACAACTTAATTCTCATTTTTCCCCTCCCCTCCCCACCCTACCTCCCCCATCCCTATATATACAAGCATCTTTTCCTTTTTTAACATTAATTTTTCTTTCTTCATTATTTACCCCTAAGCCCCATTACCCTTTGAATATTTACTATTTCACAATATTAATCATGCATTCTAGAACACATTTATAACTTTAGTTTCTCATATCAGAGAAAAAAAATATATATGCACATCTGTGACCTATTTATTTTACTTATGAGTATGTCCTGAAGGTACGTCCATTTGAGTATAAATGATTCATCCCATCATGCTTTATGGCAGAGTAATACTCAATTTTATTTAAAAAAAAACCCCACATCTTCTTTATCCAGTCTAGAGCTGATGTGCATTTGGATTGTTTCCAAGATTTAGCTATCACAACCTGAGCTCCCTAGAGGTCCCATTTGACCCTGCTATTGCTCTGCTGGGGATATACACAAAAGAATTGTAAGATTCCCAACACAGTGACATATGTGCACCCATGTTTATACCCTAAATGCTCTTTAAAATGTAGGACATGATGTGCCCTCTACATACACTGCAGTGAGTTTAGACCTTTTCTTTTTCTTTTTTTTTTTTTTTTTTTTTTTTTTTTTTTTTTTTTTTTTTTTTTTTTTTTTTTTTTGAGACAGGGTCTCGCTTTGAAGTTCAGGCTGGCTCTGAGCTCACTATACAGCCCAGGCAAGCCTCAAACTCAGCAATCCTCCTGCCTCTGCCTCCTGAGTGCTGGGATTACAGGCGTGAGCCACCACATCCGGCGACCTTTTCTTTTTTTAAGTTGATGCTATTTCAGAGAATGAAGTAAAGGACACTGCAAAAGAGACTCGCTTTGGCCTTTTAGGGCTAAGTCTGAGAAGGCATGTCCTTGCTAAGTGCAGACTCCTATGGTGCGTTCAGAAGGCACCAGGACTGTCAGTGAGAAATGGTAACAAGACCCCGCCAATGGCATCTTGACCGCCTGCCTCCCTTCTTCGGTCTTGAAGCCTGTGGCCTTAGCTGTCCTCTCTCTCCAAAGTAACCAAATCCAGAAGACTTTTCATTTCTATGTTTCAAAATATACTGTGCTTTGAATCTGTCTGTGAACAGGAAACTAACTCATCCCTTTGCCTTATTAAATCTTAAAAACCTAATGTTTACTTCCTTGTGTGGAACGGGTCCACGTAAATAACATGATTCCTTTCCCCCTTCCTCTTTCCCACATCCCTTCTTCTCCTGATCCATTTCCTCTCTGAGAAAGATCTATTTTCCTCTATCCTATCATTTTTTTTATTTTGCTCTTTATTTATGACTTGGGTTTCTCATGTAGGAGAAATTATGTAATACTCAAGTCTATATGGCTGGTTAATTTCACTTAACATCATGGTTTGTTTCCAGGTGCATCCATTTTCATATAAATAATACAAGATTATCTTTCTTTATGAGAGGGCAGTGCCCCACTGTGTGCAAAGCCCTCATTTTCTCTGCCCATTCATCTGTGGATGGGTGGAAAGGCCAGTTCCGAGATGTCACTAGTACGAATCGTGCTGCTACCAAAGTGGCTACGCGCGTAAAAGGAAGGGAATGGAGAGGAGGGCGGGGAGGACGGGGGAGGAACGAGCACTGCGGAGAGAAGTGAGACCATATGTACACAGACTCATTCCCCACAGGGAACGTACACATTATGTTTCGTAAACATGTACTAAGGGGGAAAACGATCTGAAAAAATACTCTTAATTTTAAAGACCATATAAAAAGCATCCACAGCTGGAGGAGGGAAATTCATGACTTGCGCCATCGAAAAAGAAATCTAATTTTCTGCTTCTGCCCCACTGTTAAATGACCGCCATGCCAATCCGGGGTGATAGTCTGATTTGGGACGTGGGAACTCCTGGGTCTCTGTAGGTTTTTCAGTAACTAAAGCACATAAAATCTCTTGAGGGGACTTAACTAACTTAATATGAAAACTGGAGTCAGAAATCATAGTTACATTAACTATAAATCATATTTTATAGTTAATATTTTATATTCAATAAATATTTTGTTTAAGCTTCTGGTAGGTCATCAGTCAGGACGGGACAAGCTGATCTGAGGAAGGAAGGAAATCGGGATGCATCATGAGTAAAAACAAATGTGTGATGACTTTATTCATCAGAGGAAAAAGAAACTTCGTACCAGAAGTGGGTAACAGAGATGGATGCGGTGTTATACAAGGGAGGATCACGACTTTCTGCATTGTGGATCCGACCGCTGCGCATCAACAAAGCAGGATGCGAACTGCCTGGACTCATCGCCAGAGGAAGTAGCAAGCGGCCCCCAAACACACCTGGAGATTTCTGGAGACACTAGCACTGAGGTTTCCGGGCTGCTTTAACAGCCACTCTTCTTATACAGAAAAGCCATGGACCACACCGCCCCAGGCACTACAGAAGTGGTAGACAGGGTCTTCACGCTTGCTGAGAGTGGCAGCCGGGAGGGTGGAATGTGGAAAAAACCCTGGGGTTTGCTGGGTTTGATCACATTGGCGAAGCCCTGGGAGCATTCCTACGGGACAGCTCAGAAACCAAACCAAACCAAGAAAAGTACCTTGTCCCTCCTGCTGGGTCAATTTAGATGCTAGGAAAACCCAGCCATGTGGTGCATCTGTCAGCCTCTAAAGAAAAGAGAACCCTGTGTGCAGGAGATCATGTTAGGAGAAGCAAGCCAGGCGCAAGGGAAAGGATATCTCACTCTTGTATGGAGCCTAAAGAAGCTGACATCAGGGAGGCAGAACTGCGGTTTCCGGGTGAGTGTGAGGAGGAAGAATGGATGTGAGAGGTGTTGGTCCAGGAGCACAGCACTGTCGTGAGAACGAGTGAGTTCAGAGGAGCTAATGGACAACCCTTGTCTACAGTTAGTAACAATAGCTTTTATTCTTCAAAGTTGGTAAGAAGAGATCTATTCCACCCAGGAGGAAACAAAAGTGTATGAGGCAAGGTTCATGCTAATTAGCTAAAGGTATTCCACAATGTGCATTCCAAAATAACATGTCATACATACTAAATTTTTGCTATTTTAAATAAATAGTATGAAAAAAGTGCATAAAATATGCTTTGCCATACACACATCCAACTATGGTTTATACTCTATTTCTTCCTTTATTTTCCTCTTCCCTAGAATCCCTTCCTCTCTCCCTCCCTCTCTTCCTCCCTCCCTCCCTTCTTCCATTCCTTCCTTTCTTTTCTTCCATTTCTTCCTTTCCTTCTTTCTGTACTGGGGATGGAACCCTGCATTTGCTAGAGAGGCGCAGCACCACTAAGCTACATCCCCAGACTACAGCCGACTTCTTACACATCACCTATTTTATTATAATTACCTGTTCAAGAGTATGAATGTCTGCTGGATTGAGAAAGTCATAAGGGGAATGAATCTAATACATAATTTTACACCTGAGCAAAATTATCTATTTAGGGAAATACTTGCTTTGACCAAAGACACCAAGTCACAGCTTTGTGAATGAGGGAGAAATGGGTTTGTTAAATAACAATTTTTCCAAGGAAGTGACTTTCTTGATCAAAAACATGTGCAAGCAGCCTCTCTCCCGGCCTACCCCTCCAGGAGCACACAGACAGAAATGGCAATCAGTACGTGAAGGAACTTGTAAACTGTTACCTGTTCCTAGAGCTCACATTTCCTCTTCATTTTTAATCAGTGCCTCTCATATTACTGAAATGCGCACACACACACACACTCTCACACACACACAAACACACACAATGGCACTACTTGCCATATTTCCAACTTCACAAGGGAAAAGAGCTCCCATGATTTTTAAATTCAGCGGCCATGCACAAATTGAGATGGGTCAAGGATTCATCAGGTTGGCATCAAAAAATAACAAATGTCTTTTTCTTCTTTTTTTCATAGGCAGCAGTTTTGAATCTTTTACATGATTTTTAAAGTTTGTGACTACATCCAAATAACCATTCTTTTAGTGCTATTCCTAGAATCAGCAACTGGGATCTCATCTTCTTAAAAAGCTTCTGCACAGCAATAGAAACCACAAACAGGACAAAAAAGACAACCTACACTATGGGGAAAAGTTTGACTAGCTGTTCCTCAAACAGAGGTCTATTATCTAGAATATATACAGAACATAAAAAATTCAGCCTCTCCAAATATAAAGACCCAGTTCAAAGGCAGACATCTGAAATGAGCAGATACTTTTCAGATGAAGTAAAACAGCAAAGAAATACATGAAAAGATGTTCAGTATCAATGATCTCTGAGAGCTGCAAATGCAAACAACATGGAGATTCCAGAAAAAATGGCTGCTCTCAAAAAGTGAGCAGTAGCCAGGCGTGTTGGCTCACGGCTATAATCCCAGCACTCAGGAGGCAGAGGCAGGAGGATTGCTGAGTTCAAGGCTTGTCTGGGCTACATAGTGAGCTCAAGATCAGCCTGAACTATAAAGTGAGACTCTGTCTCAAAAGAAAAAAAAAATCAGCCAATAGCAAATGCTGGTGTGACTGTAGGGAGAAAGAAATCATTCCCCACAGTTGTTGGGAATGTACACTGGTGCTACCACTGTGGAAATCAGTGCTGAGTTTCCTCAAAAAAATACGACTAGAGGTCCCATTTGAGTCTGCTATTTCCTTTCTGAGTATATACACAAAAGTATTAAAAATACCATACCAAAATGACATATGTACACCCACATTGATAGCACCACAGTTTATAATAGCCAAATCTTAGAAAAAGCCCACCTGTTCATCAGCTGGAGAAAGAATAAAGAACATGTGTTTTTTTAAAGAATATAAAATGAGCACTATTCAGCCATAAAGAATGATAAATTAGAGACATTTATTGCTAAATGGCTCCATCTCGAGGCCACATGCATGATCGAAATAGGACACAGATGTGTAAATACTACATTGTTCCTGTAGTGTGAGAAACTGAAGGTGTAAATGAGGTCCAGGATGTATGATAGGTATTGAGAAATAGTAAGAAAATGTTGAAAGAGAAAGGGTAACTGGTGGAGGCAGGGCAAACCAAAGAAGGGGAAGAAAAATAGAAACAGAGCTTATGTATGTGTTCGGGGGCTCAGGTTGAAAGGATGGCGGGGGATGGGAAGAATGAGAAGCAAGGTGTGCCGCGCACAGGTGCACATTTCCTACGAGGACCGGGGTCGTGATGAATTCCCAGCACGGCTCCTCATCAGTTAACTCCCTAAGTACAGAACAAGAACTTCATTCCATCTCTGAGTCACCATGCAGATGCACAGTTCTCCTCTGTCCATCTAAACTTGTTCTAAGTGGAATAATAAACTAATCGTTATGGCCTAAAGGTCATGATTCGACGTCTTGCATCTGGGTCTTGTGGTACAAGGAGGCTGGCCTGGAGCTCAGGAGCGCGCGGCCCTGCGGAGGGGATTGGTGGCTTTGTAGAAAAGGCCTCTGGGTGATGTCTGCCCTCACCGCCGCAGGGGAATGCAGCGCACAGGACCTGCCTCTGAGCTCGCAGAGAGGCCTCTCCAGATGCCCGATCCCTTCCCACCTCACTCCGGAACGTCTCAACTCCTACAACCGGGAGGAATCAACTTCTCCTGTTGAAGAGCCACACGGTCCACAGGGTTCTATCTAAGGCTCAGACAAGATGTAAACGGGAACCACTGTATCATTTCATTCCAGTTAACACAGACCACCTCGTCTCCCAAAGTTAAAAGCTTACTTTCTGTCCCTCTGTTTATTCCCCAGCTACGGCTCATGGGCCAGGGACCTAGCTCAATGGTGCCGGTACTTGCCTCCTGACCTACTTACCACAAATCCAGCCCCAAACTCCCACAATTTGTGCAAATCTTTCTGCAGTACAATAAAGCCCGTGAAATAATATCCTGCTATGAATAAGGCAGGAATCACCGGTGCCTCCTGCCCTCAGCCGTCCTGCTCTGCCCGCTGCTCCCGGGGCTGCCCCCTCGCTGCCCAGGATGTCCTTCGTGCTTGCCTTTTAGAGATTCCCTGACGCTCCCCACAGGCCTTCCTCGCTCTACTCCTTGGTATCCTTTCCTGCTGAAAACATTCTTCCCAGAAAGTAAAAAAGTGGCCCTTTATCAATCGCAGGTTGAAATAATTTCCCCTCAAATTTTGAGACAGAGCTTCATTTTCTTCTAGCCACCAGCTTGTGCTTCCTCCCACAATACTTGCTGAATTTTCTCTTGGTTTCCATCAGTCTAAACTTTTAATGTGATTTGTTTGGATTAAGTTTTACGTTTGACCTTGTGCTGAACACTACTGGGATCTTTCAATCTAGAAGCACCGGGATTACTTCCAGGGAATTAGAGTAATTATTGAAAACATTTTTTCTTTCCCTTTTTCATTTATTCTTATTTTTTTCCTTTAGCTTTCATTTCTTATGTACTAAAATCAACATCTGTCCTGAAAATTTCTCCTTTTAATCTTTTTTCTTCTTCTTCTACCTGTTTATCTCCTGCTTTATTTTCTGGGAAGTTTCCTCCATTGACTCAAGTGAGTCTCTAATATGTGATTTCTTACATTTTTAATTTCTAAGTGGTAGACTAAGTGGTAGACTTCATTTCCTAACCATCTCTTTTAAATAGCACCAGGCATTTATTTTATGGATCTGGAATCAGCTCTGTTTTTACTGCAGGATAGTGACACCTGTGCTCATTTATGTCTCACCACCAAGTGCTGTCAATGTAGAACCCCTGTCCTGATTCGGGTTCTGGAGACACCTCCAGCCCTCCACACACCGGCTCCACTTGGACATCTCAGTGTGAGCCCTGAACATCCCCTCGGCTTGAGTGTGGCCAGCAGGGCACCAAGAATACCCAAGGAAGACTCTTCCCAGCTCAAGCTCCAGCTGTGGGCATGAATAGCTGGATTAAAGCCGAGATGAATTAACGGAAGGCTCAACATTCAGCAAGCACAACTGTTATCCAATACTGTACTCAACAGTCTGCCTGAAGGGCTGTAAGTCAAGACAATTTAACTCTCTCCAGAGAACAAGTCTGGTGTTTGTGCCCTCATCTTTGCTATGATGGAACCTAATTTATAGAGAAACGTGTTTCCAGACACTCCTATTTCTCTATTTTCTGCTACCTCTGCTTTTCAGTTTCCTATATCAACTGGCATATGATCTACACTTTCCCCACAGCTAAGAACTCCTTTCTTCTTTCTCTTTGTCCATCCACCATGTTTGGTTGGGTCCAAGATACACATTTTTGAAACTCTAATACCTATAAGTCTACTAGCTCTTAAATTGGGAAGAGTTACATTCAGTAGTGTAAGACCATCTAAGAGGAAGTAGTATTGCTTTTCTCCTTATTTCTGAACTGATTATGACAACTGCTGATCTCTTAAGATTGGCGAAAATATAGTTCTTGGCTCATTCATTCTGTATGTTAATGGGGTTTTTAAAAAAAATTTTCCATGCCATTTTGGAAGGGAAACTAGGTTAACACAAAGGTCCGACCCACCTCCCTTATCTGGTGTTCAGGTAATTTTCTAAATGAACATGGGAAGCTCAGAGCACAGCGGATATGTCAGAGTAACAGCAAGGCTGGAGCAGCTCTGGCCTCTGTGAACTTCCTGAGCTGAAATGTTTTAGTCTGCACGCAGCCGAGTCTCTGCCCTCCTTCCACACATAATACCTGCTCCACGTGATGCTCCTGGCTATGGAGACATAAGAACACCCAGAGTCTGACACCAAACATTAAGTCAACTTTTCTAAATTTCTGTAGTTGGGGTCACTCTTTGGACCTGCAGCCTTTGGAGGAACGTTTCTCTCATAACTCTTTCCAGCCTCACTCTTCCATTTCTGGGCCAGCCGTGAGCTGTTGTGCACGAGAGCTCTGCCCATCTAGCGAGCTTTCCCCCCGCTGTGCCCGGTCCTCTCACGGACCTCTCCTGCCTGCTTGCCTGTGGACTGCTTGTCATCTCAATTCCCTCTGGCCCTTGCGGTGGGCCCCAGCCAACCGTCCGCTTCCTCCAGAGGCTCTCCGAAGTCTTCATGCCCCACCTCTGGCCACCCAACCTACAGCTGAGACCAAAGCCAAATCAGGTACATGTAGAATGAAGGCATGAAAAACCACTGCTATTTTCCTTAGGTGCTGAGATTCCACGAGGCTGTGGCATCTCACAGTAACTTGGCCTGAAATCCTGAGGCAGAACGACTACGTGAGCGAATTCTGGCCGTCATCACTGCCGGGCCTCACTCGTTCATGCTCTTCTGCCAGGAGGGGCCAAGGACAGGCCGTGGCTGCCCTGCCCCGGTTCCCACGGCACCCACGAGCCCTGCCTCCCCAGGGCCCTCATTTGTACTCGTCAAGGACCTGAACCGTCGAGGGAGGCTCAGGGGTCTTTCTGTTGTCTCGCATCGTCTCTAATTCCCACTGCACACGAAGGAGCTGACGTGGCGGCCACCCGCCTGGCGGGGTTGACTGCATCCCATGGAAACATGTTGCCCGGCACGTCTGAAAGGAAGGTGGGGACACGACAGGGTAATCACAGGAAGCCTACAGCAAAATGCCCAGCAAGTCTGGGAAGAACAAGCCATGATGTCGAGATGGAGTGGAACAAATCACTGTCCGCTCTACGGCTGCGGGGACCTCATTGGCGAGTCAAAACCTACGGCCAAGAGCTGTCCGAGGACGTCTACAAAACTGACAGATGAATGTTTTCAACAACCGCGGTGTCATTCCAGGTCGCCGAGCAAGACAGCGGCTGACAGGAGTCAGCACTCTGAAGCAGAACCACAGGCACCTTTCCAGAGTCGTTTCAATAGAGTATTACAAAAACATCCTTTTCTGACCAGCTCCTTCGTTCTGCAGAGTCTCATTCCTTTGTTCTCCTATTTCATCCTGCTAAATGTCTTGTTGCCAAATAAAGTATTTTTACCAGTTTATTTGAGCTACAGGAATCCAGAAAAGTTTGGAGGCCACATTTCTCAGAACGTCTAAATGGTGCTAAATTCCATTAAGTTTGACTAAGAGCCTCGTCATCCTCCTCCACCGAGGACCCTGAACTACACCAATATCATCTCTAGATTTTTTTTAAATGTCTAGTATTATACTCCAAAGTCCAAAATAAAATTTTATGGCTAACAAGGCTCCAACATATCCATTTTGAAAATGTACTACCATTTAGTTTTAAGTCCCTACCTGCTTGAGAAGGACTATTTTATTTATGGCAATGGCGCACAATACTGGCAGTCAGTATTTAACTATTTATTGAACATATGCCCTACTTAGCTAAGTGCTGTATATGTCTTCATGTATCTGTTCCTCACATTCAGCCAGCCAGGTAGTCACCGTCCTGACCAAGACACTTCGGAACTGAAGACGTAAAGTAGCTGCCTCAGAATCCAAGGACACTGAGATTCACCGTCTTAATGGAGGCAACATAACCAAGAATAACACAGCCAAAATAACAACCTAAGATTCTTTAATGAGAAGGAACCAAGATTCGTAATTTTATGCTCCCTTACTAGCTTTCCCTACCTGCCTAGGAATAAAATATTAGAACCATTATGTCCAACCACAGGAAGAATTATACTCATTGTAATGTTAAAATTCACACAGCAATAGAAATCTTTCTAGTAACGGCCTTTGGCATTTAACAAGAACACTGCCAAACTCAGGTATGCCCACTAGGGCCTGGGGAAAAGGGGCAGACGTACTCCACCGTCCGCGCCTGTGTCTCACTGTAATGGAGACAGCAGCCGTTAGGGTTCAGATCTGGAATCACCCCAAAGCATCTGGAAGATGCTGGGTCATGAGGGCCCTCTCGTTGATGACCTACAGAGAGGGGTTCGACAGAACCAGTCACTGTCAGTTTGAGCAACACCATTCCAATTCTGGCCCCTGGTATTTCCTCTCCAGACCTCTGAACTCCGTATCATAATTTGTCTCAGCCTCTGTTCATACTTGCTTTTAACCTGCTTCCACAAAAAATTCCAAAACTTACTTGAAAAATAATAGATATGGGGCTGGGGACTTAGCTCAGTAGTTCTAGTGCCTGCCTCGCAAAGTGCAAGGTCCTGAGTTCAATCCCCAGTACCACATAAAAAAAAAAAAAAGAATAGATATGATTATGCTATTTATATATTTAGAAAGTAAAGGGTCTTTGTATTTCCTGAGGATATAAATTGATAATATTAAGGATTTAATACTTTGAGGAATTGACACTTCATAACATTAAAAGAAATACTCTGTAACACATGTATCCAGATGTCTCTCAAATCTTCATATTAATTTGACATTTTGAGTCCGCTGAACATATCTTACTATTTCTAATTATGCTTAATTATATAAAAATATCGACTTTGGGCTATTAGTGCTAGTGATTTGAAATTATAGACATGAAGTAAAAGTTTCCTTCTGTCTCTTCTTCCAAGTTTTACTACTTCTTAATAGGTTTTATAGTTACTAACTGCAGTCTAGCTGCTCCTAACTTCAAAGATATCCTTCTTTTGGTTGAAAACTGAGAATTAATGTGGCAATTTTCTGAGCGAAGGAATTTTCTGTTGTGACCTGCAGAAAAGTATGAGGACATACCTATAGTTCATTGACAAAGAACACAAAGTACTCCACACAAACTAAAGTCCACATATAAAAGTATAAATGCACCATAAAACTGACACTTTCAGGTATTGTTATCCTTTGTTACCTGCATAAAAGAATAATCTACTTTCTAATATCTTGTCTTGTTCTTACTATAAAACTCTATCCCAAATTTTACTGGTAACTATTTGAAAGGTGAGTACGAGCTGGTTATTTGCAAATTAAGAAATGTCTTAAGTTCTCTTTCATGGCTCCACAATCCCTAGCGAGTTCTCTCATTTGACTACTGTAAATAATCCTGAATTATTAAGTTTACTGTAAATTCATTTCCAACAATGTGATATTGCTGTTGAACTTCCTCTCAATACCATGATTATCAAGTAGTTTTATTAATATAAGCAAAACAGCAAAGGGACAACCCCTTCTTACTGGCAGCAAACATAGGCAGGTACTGAGTTTCTGGTTTGTACTCATCTGGCAATAAATCTCAAGTTTGATGATTCTGGAATTATCATTAACTCCAATGCAAAAACTTGATAGCATATTCCTCATTCAACTCTCCAAAACCTCTCACACGTTTGTTGCCACATAAACTTCTATAATATGAATAAATGACAGTAGGTCAACAGAATTTATTTGCAAATATCCTAAAGATCCTGATTGATACAGCCAGGAAAGACAAGAGTACAAAATGAAATCAGCCGTAGATACTGCTGACAGATTGAAGCCTCCAATTAGAGTTGGAACCTACACAACTGTCACCAGAATTCAAAATAACAGCCTGAATTATGATGTGAGAGCTATAAACGAATTCTAAAGATGACCTCTCTTTGGGAATATGGGAGAGAAAAAGTAAGAAATGCAAAACAGTGTCACATGAAGAAAACAGCATTCGAGAACCATGAGACCTTAGCAAGTGCACTCGTCAAGGGTGGACACATTCATCATATAGGGGAAAAAGAAAGCCTGAGTAATCACACCCCGGGGACTGGATGCATGAGGATGAGCTTCAGACGCAATCAGAGTTCAGCTTAATTGCACCGTGGGCTCAACCTGAGTAACAGGCCCAGCAGCAGTCTGACTCCAAGTGCGAGGTTAACGTGCACCAGTGGTCCCGAGTTTTCTCTCTATTACACATCTTGCCATCCGCCTGGTAAAAACCTCTCAGGAATTTTACTGAACTTGTTTCATTTTTTGTTTTTTAGTTTGCAGAATTTTATTAAAATTGATAACACGTTTAATCTTTCTTCAACAAGCATATATCCAGTTGCCTAGAATAAAGACGGCTGTGGCCCTGCTTCTAGATTAATTCATACAGTACTTGGGGAATACAGGGTAGCAGATCTTTTCTCATTATCAAGTAGGAACTTGTTTAAGGAACAATAACACAGTTAATACAATGTAACTGTTTTTGAACATCTGAGAGTTAACAGCTCCAACACGGACTTTGTACTGTTGTGTGCTGAGAGGACACCAGCTTGTTGGTGCCTGATTGTCCCTGTCAGCTGCTAAGCTCTTTCCAATTAGGTAGAAACAGTTAGGTTCCCCTGAGGTTGTAGACACAGACTTCTACAACCAAAGAAGTAGTTTTCTTTATCTGGTTCATGACCACTTTAGCCAAATTTTTTCATCAATTTCTGTGAATATGTTCAGACCTCCTTCCTCACTGATTCCACAGTGGTTCGCGGTCAGTTTCAACTACCCCCAGTGGTAGACCTTGGGGTCACCACAGGCCTGGTACTGGGTGAGACAGAGCAGCAGCTCAACTATCTATACAGTAATAACTTGCGTGGTTACTTTATCTTCACAATGACCCAGTGAGGAACTTCAACTGTGGAACATACTCCCTGTGTACAGTCAACTAATGTGGCCATCAGAGAAGTTAAAAAAATGGTTTAACTCAGCGACATGGCTGAAAAGATAAAATGATCATTAGCCCAGGCATTATTCCTTTTCTTGATAAGGTATTCAATATGCATATGCATGCCAACTTCTGCATCTTCACCTGTGAAATATATTTCCCTAGTGCTTAGATGGTAACAATCAAAATGAGCATTCTAATATTAACATGTTGAAATCCAAAGGGGAGCATGGAATTTGACTTATTGTTCATTCTTTAAAATGCTGTACATTCATTTTTAAACAGACATTCTAAAGCAGCTTCACGGTTTGAACATTTCGGTGTGATCTGTTCTCAGATCAACTTCAAAAGGCTGAATTTAAACCTGTCTTCAAACTGTGAAGGTTTTAGCTCCTTTCCTTTTATTACTATTTTTTTCTTTTTGAAATTCCTCTGCTGGGAATAAATTAAGCACAGTCTAACAAGGAATACATCCATATTTGCTTCCTGATAATCAAATAAGAACTTGTAGGAATGTAATGATGTTGAATGTACCACAATCTGAATAGTTTACATTGGAGGACAATGAGTCGTGACCAATAGATTCCTTCCATAATCCCACCCTTTCTCATCTCTCCAATATGTGGAAGTCTTAATGGATATACAATACTATGTTTATGGGCTTATTTCCAGTCATAAAGGATGGTGTACCAGATGTTCCTGGTACACTGAATTTGTCATACTGTAGACAAGCTAATATCATTATGCAAGACCACAGGGGAAAAAATAAAAGATTTCCATTTAATCCATATTAACTATCAGGAGACCCATCAAGGCAGTCAGGCTAGCTCATGATCCAGCAGCTTCTAGCAAATTAGCAGCCCATAACAACTTAGTTATAATGAGCTGCAAGATCTTACACCATAAGCTCAACTTCATTAAAGTGAATTCAAGTACATGAATTCATGTACAAAGTATAACCTTAACATCTGTCTGTGCTTAGCCAATATTTTGTTTATGCCTTTTGAGGAACAGCCAAATTATCCTTGTGTTTCCTGAAACTGAGTACTAAGTTTTACCTGACAGAGAAGGCTGGACCAATCCAGCGTCCTCCTGGCCATTAGCACAGGCAGCAAACTGCTCAGGATTTCAGCAGTCCCCCCCCACCCCGACCATGCATGTTAGTCCGATTTCCCCCCAATTTTCTGCTGCTATTCAAGTTGGAAAAGCAACAGTCTGGTCAGAATTTTAAACAGTCAACAAGATGCCTATAGCTGATAAACACTCTAGAACTTGTATTTAGTTAAATCACAGGAAACACATCTAATCCCACCTTCTGAAGACAGAAAACTTTCTACTGGAATATGATTAAGTTACGCTTTTCCCATAGCAATGTCCTCTCTCCCTTCTCAAGTGGCATGACTACTCTTTTCTTCTGTACCACACATTCCTCTGTTGTTGATACCTTTGGACCTTACAAGCAAAGCTGGATGTGTGCTCCAAGTTTTACATTTTGGCTTTTATCTTAGATTTTTCAGCATCTCGTATTCTTCTTGAAAACAGTCTGTATCAAACATGCCTCTTTTCTTAGCCATGTGTAATCTGGAAGCTCCAGAAGCTTGCTTTGAAGGTACTAGTGAAATTCCTTGATTCAAGTTTTGAATAGAAACTACAGAGTTTGATACTTCACTACAGACACTTTCCCATGCTGGCTACTATTCTCTCAGGTGGGTCCAAATTGCTGCCCAGGGATTGGACAAGCGTGGCACACCTAGGCCACACTGAGGGAAGAGGAATTGTAGAAGTTCCATACAAAATGTACACGACTAACAAAAGTTCCGGTTTTCTAACATTACTTATTATAACAAAGGTAGATCTAACCCACAAGATGTAAGGCAGACAGGTCAGCGTTGGATATAAACTATCTGCCTAACACATGCCATCAGTCCCCTCCTTGGGTCCTTCTCTGGCATATGAAGTGCACTGTGATGTCAGCCTAGACCCTCGCCCCCACCATCTGGAGAAAGCCTGGGTAACACACTCATTTGCAAATGAGGAACAATCACTTTTGATTGTATAATCATCTTTTTTTTTTCTCAGTGACCCTCAATTCCAATTATAATCAAGACAGACAGTCTTACCCACATAAATGCCTAAGCTTCTTAAATTCTCTATTTCTCAATCACTGTTTATGAATTTGATTGGTAATTTCCTTGCCATATGCTGAGCTGTGTAGCTCACTTAGATTTGGAGGGAGCTGTTACTTTTGAAGCGGGGTCCACAAAATAATCCAGTGGCTTGTGTGTTGGGGGGGGTGAAGGGCTGAACCTATATTTAATAGTCTCATATAATAAAAGTTAGGTTTTTAAAAAGTGTTCCAACAAATAAGATTTAGCACAGCGATATACTTAAGTCCACATAAGTAAGCATACATTAAATATACTCATTTGAAAGATTCAGTGCTTGAGGATTGAAATTAACAAAGGCTCACTGGCTGCAAGACCTATACTGATTGGACCAGCGACTCAGGTGACAGTTGTCCGTCTACCTTGGCCTGGTGTCTAGTCTGAAATATATTATGCTTGACTACATCTAACCCCACAATAAGATGCCCTGTAGGAAAGACAGTAAAATACAGTTCATTTATAAGGAATCAGAGAGCTAAAGCTTTTAATTAATGAACTGCAGAAAGTGAGGGGAAGAGGGATTATAGGGTGAGAAAGAAAAGCTTTAAACACATAAGGGGCATAATCGGGAAGACAATAAAACTCTGGCAAAGTTAAGGCTGGGGATGGACTGATTCTAGTGCACTAGTCTTTCTGAAAATATATTATCCTAATAGGAAAAGCAGCATATCAAAACACAAAACAAAAAATAAAAAAAGAAGAAACAGATGAGTGACAGCAAACTACGTGTCCTGTCACCGTGCTTATATTGATGGATTTTCTGGAGAAAGCACAAGACACCATGATCCGATACCCTTGATGAGCTCTGCGAAAGCCAGCTCCATTCCACACGTAGGACAGGCATCTAGTTTTAAATTCCCTCAGGGTCCCAATTCTAAAACCTGTTGATATCCACACTGTTCTAAGAGAAATGATATATTATTAAAAGATTATCAAATGTCTTACTTTCTCACGGTTGGGACAGAACACCTGATACCCTCCAGTTAAAGAAGGAAAGGTTAATTTTAGCTCACAGTTCCCAGAGGTTTTGGTCCGTACTCAGGTGATTCTACATGTGACTTGGCAGGGGCCATTGTAAAAGAGAAACAGTCCATGGCAGGGCAGGCAGGACGCAACAGTTGCAGCTGCTGCTGCTGCAAATTTCCCTTTAGAGCCTATCCAGGATAAAAGCCACCTATGCACAGGGCGTGGCTCTTGTCCTTGTGAAATCCATTCATCCACTCCCAGCCCTATTTTAATCCAACCTGTATCTTCATCTTTTCTTTGTTGCTAGCTTTCAGCACAGTAGTTGGCAAACAGAAGTTCAGCAAACAGGGATGTAACATAACTGTGCCGTCCCATCAAAATAAAAATATGTTTCTGTGAGGCTTTGGAAATGCCAGGCACACAACTTTGTAACTACACTAAAAATGATAAGCAAAGCTGCAGAATGTGAAGCAACCAACAGTCATTTGCTTTGCCCTGAGGGGACCACCTTTTAAGCTCCACGTGGCTGGGCAGTCTCGGCGGCTCTACAATTTGTGAGCATGCACACATGCAGTAAGGATTGGTGGCGGTGTAGCCTGGAAAAATACAAGACAGAGGCAAACTGCATGGCCACTGACCCACACAAGCTCTTCACCTCGAACCCTCACTGCCCTGGTCCCTCATGGGACCGGCCTCCTGTGCCGCCTCTCCTCTTCCCTAACACTCTGCACAGACAGCTTGTACCAGCCTTGAACTTGTTCCTCCACCTCCTTCAGAGCCAGTTTCTGCATCTGTAACCAGACAGATGGTTCTGGGAAGCTCATGGGTCTCGAGGTCCTCTAGGGAACCTACTAGAAATGTGGAGGTCCAACATGAGGCTTCACAGTGCAGCCAGGAAGCTGGATTTATGATCGTTTCCCCACGGGTTTGATGCAGCAGTTCCCGTAACTCCCACCACCAGTCTCCACACTCCCAGGCTTTGCACAGTTTCTTAGAAGAACTTGCAGATTAGGGTACGGAGTGTTCGCAGTAGAAGGGACAAGCACCTGAGGGCCCTGGGGGGAGGGGAGGGCGAACACGGTGCGAGAAGCACGCGGGGCTGGGACCATCCGAACAGGCGGATCTACGAAGGGCCGCACGATCTAGGTGACGCAGGGACCCCGGGCAGTGCTGCTCTGTAAGAGGCTGAAGAGGGCGGAGCGTCACTGATGAGGACAGAGGGACTCTCAACGTTGAGTCTCTTTAGTGCTGTGGTCTTGGAAATACCCTGCGAAGAAATAATTAACTTCCTAGTTCCTATCGATAGCACACAGACAATGTCTAAAACATAGGAACCTTTGAAAGATTTAATGAGATATTGTAAGCAATCAGAACCGCCCTGGATGTGCCCAATACTTTTATCAATTATTATTATTTTGGAGTAATAATAAATAAAAGAAGCGGATGTTTTAAGCAGTTATTAAATGAAGAGATGCAGATTTTCTCCTTAATTCTACGTACTCAGGGAAGAGGTTCATAAGGGAGATATGCATAGCATTTGGCCACTACATGTGCACAATATTTATCTGCCAAAATCGTGTCCAAATAAACCCGAGTCTGCAAAGTAATGTCAGGTCCAGGACAGCAGAGGTCAGTGCTCCGGGGTCAGAGCGCAGCTCAGCGGAAGAGCAGCCAACCCAAAGCCACACCCCCAGGCCCGCGCTCCCGGGCCCTCTCCTGGCTGTGCGGCTGCTTCCTTCTCCTCCTCTCCCACCGTCCTGTGCGCAGCTTCCATGATAATGTGTATGTAGGGAGCCCTCATCCGCAGGGACGAAAACTTAATTGCATTTAACCTTTCACTGCTGAGTACGGTATCTCTTGAAGAGACTCCATTAATGCTGATGAAAATTACCAGAAATTGGTTCGGAAGAGCATGAGAACTTGAAATGAAGTGGAGCAGATGAAAACCTGTGACGAGGGAACGTGCGACCCCTGCGGGGGACTGCAGGCAGCACTCGCATCGGGCGGTGGCCCCTTGCAGGAGACCCCTCCAGCGCGTGCGTGATACACTAAACAGTAGCTCACTTTTCAAGCTGTGGAAAGCTGTGAGTAAGCGGAAAGTTGACCGACGCTTAAAATTAGCTTTTCTTCTGAAGGAGAAGAGGAGCTCGATCGCTGCAAGGGACATGCCAACTCAATATTTTGACGCCCAGAGAAAGCAGCTCTCGCATCTCTGAAAAATACTGAGGCGCTGTACTAGGGCACCGTGTAATTAAACACGGTGCTGTGTTTGTTGAATTCTTGGAGCTTGCAGAGCCTATTTTTAAAATCATGTGTGCAGAGTTCAGTTGAATCTGTCAAATACCCTATGAACTCGAGGGGACAGAAACAGTCATCTGATCCACAAATGACAAAAATACATTCATTGTTACACTTTCCAGGTACCAGCGTAAGAATTTCAGGTGGCACCATGAGTAGGGCTAATATCGATAAACATTCTAAGGACTCTGAGGATGCACTTTAGGATTTTCTAAAGGGAAACTGGAATGTAGCTACTCGATGAATATAAACAATCCAAGGCACTCTACCATTTTGCTCATTTTGAGGGGTGACACACATGAACACATGACAGTATTTTAGAGGTCACGTGCACTTTCTTGCATCTCCTTTTAAAAATGTTTTGGAAAGTACACAGGGCAGTGAATGACTCTTAGATGTATCAGAGTAACAGCCATGATTTTGAGGGTAAAAACTCTGAGGAAAAACGGTCACTGAGACATCAGTCGAGTTGGCATAGCCGGGTAATGCGTGAAGGGGCCGCGATCCCGCCTGTCCTCTGGTGCCCACGCCCCCCAGAAGGGGGTTCTCACACCCGTGCTGTGACACAGGAGACGCAGGTCAGAGGCTGCTGCACAAGCAGCTCTAAATCCACTGCTCGGACGCACCCACTTTCACCTCCACTTAGGACTGCACATTGGTTGCAAATAATAACCCCAAAGATTTACTACTGTCTCTGTTTTTTTTTTGTTTTTTGTTTTTTTGTTTTTTGTTTTTGAGACAGGGTCTCGCTTTGTAGTTCGGGCTGGCTCTGAGCTCACTATGTAGCCCAGGCAAGCTTCGAACTCAGCAATCCTCCTGTCTCTGCCTCCCGAGTGCTGGGATGACAGGCGTGAGCCACCACGCCCGGCTACTGTCTCTGTTTTTTGAGGTGTAGGAAAAGTCAGCATGCTCTCCATGTGTTCAGTCAACAAATATGCCGGGCCTGGGTCTCGGTCTCCCAAATGCATCAGTGAAAAATAAATGAGTAAAAGTCTGGGTCCTCAGGGTGTTCCCATCATAAAGGGGAAAACTGGGAAGGGACTGGACGGGTCGAGGACGCAGAGAACCGTCTGCATGAAGGCAAGAGGGGAACAGCTCAGCAAGAGAAGATGATGAAGAAGTGCAGTGTGATCGCCACGCACAGCCTCTTTCCAGCGCCACTGAACGAACAGCTGGGGAACCAGGGCCGGGGACCGTGCGCTTCCCGGGTCGGGGCTGGAGGGGCAAAGGGGACCGGGCTGTCGCTTCCAGGGGGAAGAAAGAGTTTTCTATGTTTTAGGAGCCAAGCGAGACACAGATGTCAGGAGATGGAAAGGAAGGCGCGGTGGACAGCAGAACACAGAGGCCCCTCTGGGCCTACACAGACTTGCACTTTCACTCACTGAGAGTTAAACGGGAGGCTGAGGCAGGACGATTTTAAAATTTGACCGCAGCCTGAGAAATTTAATGACTTAAATTAGGACTCTGTTTCAAAAGAGGGGTGAAGGGAAGGTGGGGATGTAGATCGGTTAGAAGACCCTACTTTCAAGCCCCAGTGCACGCCCAAACACCACACACACACACACACACACACACACACACACACACACACACACACTACACTATCTTTTTATAAAATTCTTGGCTCCTTTCTGGAAGTAACTTTTATTGTCATTTCTAGCAGTTATTTGTGGGCAACATGACTTTTCTTTATCTCGCTTGGTGAGGAGGGTCAGATAAACACACTTACATGCAATGTCTGAATGCTCACGGGTTCATGCTGTCCTTTCTCATGGCGCCATCACAGCAATGACCTCACTACATCATGCTGCTTCTTCACATACTTACTCAACAGTCTATTTAGTGTCCCGCGGCCCAGGGAATGCCTCCATTTTTGTGCACTGTGTTCAGTGTTTTGCACACAGGAGATTAAAAAACATGTGTTAAAAACACGTATTATAAAATACAAGACTTTAAAAGTTATGAACACAGCCCATGATTGGAATTCACACCCTGGTACGTTACTTGGAAGAACATGAAAAACCCTGTTCCTAAGCCCTTCCAAGAAGACCAGTTTTTCAGACTTATTAGGGAGGATTCTCAAACTCAGCAGACTTGCACTATTTGGTCCAGATCCGAGGTTGTACGGGACAATCTATTTCTTTAAATAACTGAAACCATTTTTTTTTCTTGACTGTGTGTCCAATATTTAGATGTAAAATACCCCAGAATAGAGGTTGCAACTTGCACTTGAAAACTTTCAAAAATGTCTTTTTTTTTATGAATCATTTTGTCTGCATAAGTTTTAAAATGTCATCTAAAAATACCTATACGTCTTTAGGTGTATTTACCTGATATTAGAAGTTGGATTAAAGAAAAACAGGAAAAATAGTTCAAAATTTCTACTCTGACAAAGTATTTACATTCTGCAATACAAATACTGAGTAATTATGCCATCCAATTAACATTGAAAAAGACCTATTTGAATCATATGCATATACCATGTCTTGAAATTTGAAATTTTAGCATCACACGTAAATTACATTCAAATGTGAATGTGTAGATATTATATATCTAAGGTGAAGTTTTATAGTACCTTCTTTATACATTTAGGTTAAATTATAAAATAACAGTCAATATCAAACATACTTCCAAAAGTGAAAGTTTTCTTAAATCAGTATTCTTAATCTATATCATTGGAATTTACTTTCATTTCTGACAAATAAGACTTGTCAGGCTTAATATAATTAAAATAAAGTTTTAGCTTTTAATTAAATTAAAAGAAATATTCAGTCATAGATGAGCCCAAGGGGACATGCAGTTTCCTTGAGAAACAATAATATTCATGCCAGTCAACAGAAATATTAAATTGCAACAATAAGCTTGATAAAAACAAACCAAGTGTAGATTAATATGGACTTTTTTGTATTTAAAGCCTGAAATATAAAAGTCATTCAAATGAAAATTCTGTTGCTAACATGCATTTAAAATCAATTCAAGGATTAAAAACCTACAGATTTTGAGGCATTCCATTTTACTGCCATCATAACTCTACAATGTATTCCTCTCTTACAAATGCACAGCAATCTACCATTTCATTCTTACAGATGAGAATCTTACTTTAAAATTAGTTTTCTGCAATCAATTGTTCAATCTGTGAAGTATCACAAATACTCTCTCCACTACAGTGGTAGCACAGGTGAAATCTATGAAGTCTTGATAAATTTTGGTCAGTGATTCTCCCAATGAGTTATCTGAATGAAAACAACCTGCAAATAATTATGGAATGTGTGCATCCCATTTACACCTGCACCTTTTGCAATGATCAAAAGATGCATCACTGTATTCTGGTTCTAACATAAAACTCGCTGAGAACCATCTGTAAGAAGGGGGGGGGGGCAGAACGTAACAAGCTGACTGTCCGACGCACGGAACGCGTAGTCACTCCACACGGCGACATGAGTAGGCTCATTTTTATGCTTTCCTTCTCTGTGAATAGTTTCCTTTGGGGGAGCGTTACTTACTCACACATTGAAGAAAATAAGACTCAATGTCCAAATCAACTCTTAATTCTGGCTGAAGTATAGTGACCACTGACCCGGACAAGCATGACTTTCATAAATTCTAAAGTAAGTGTCCCTGACGCACCATATTTTACTAAACACAATTATGAAACAGATAAAACAATTAATGAGAAATGGCACCGAAAACCTTATCTCTACTTTTTGTCTAATTCAGTTCGATTTGACTTTTATAATTTCAGTGTTCACATGCTAGATAAACTGACTCCTGCGCGGTCGGAGGCAAATTCCTAACCGTATTTTCTAAACATATCTCTCAACCTGCAGGGCTAAAACTTTAGCAAAAATCATCACAAAGACAACACGAACAATGAAAGCACTGGCAAACCAAATTAGGCTAGTTTCCACTTTGTT
Organism: Thryonomys swinderianus; assembly: GCA_004025085.1. NCBI lineage: Eukaryota > Metazoa > Chordata > Mammalia > Rodentia > Thryonomyidae > Thryonomys > Thryonomys swinderianus. Next base: position 1,784 of record PVIC010010359.1, on the reverse strand, counting down.
AATTTGTACCTTTGTTGTACCTTTGGAAATAAATGATCCTTAAATACTTGAAAACTGCGGTCAACGCCAACAAGTCCTCTAGTCCCAAAGCGGAGGAAGGTTTCTCGGATGCCTCCCGGAGCGGGTGCAGGGCTGCTGGCTCCTCCCCCTCTGAACCAGGCTACGAGGAGCCAGCGAGGAGCTCAAAACCACGAAGAGAGTGAAAAACGGCCTCAACAGAGTCGCGGTGCTGAATTATCATAGTCAAATTTTTGATTTCACGCGCAAGCAGTTTGAAAGAAAGCAAAGCAAGACCCATGTGAGATACCACAAGCCTAGTGGCTGCAGTTTTAAAAGAGAATAGGGTTCAGCCCGGCACAAAGGTCTCCATGGCGACAGTGAATTTAGACCCCCACCGGCATTATTTATGCAACATTTCATCTCAAAAGGACCCTCCCACTATCCAGCCTCCCAGAGTCTAGTTTTCTAGTATTCCTCTGTGCTGGCCTGGATTTCTGGCTAGATTTGTAGTAAACTCTATTTCCATGAAAAAAAAAAAAAGTGAAACAACAATAAAAAAGAGAAATCTTGAAATGACTCTACACGTTGTCTCCTTGGAGAATTCAAAAGTAAGAATCAGCTTCAAGATATTTCAAATTCAGATTAGACCTAATCTACTTTTGATTTCAAACATGGAAAGTTCAACAACAAAAAATTATCCTAATCATTTCTTTTTAAAATGAGATTACAATTTGAGAGCATAAAATGTGGCAAAGTCTAAGAAACTCCAAAGGGTCATTTAAAAAGAAATTTTCTAGATGCTGACTGTGAGGCTGAATTTTATACTCTGCCATAAACTCTACTAAGCCATAGCCATAACAGTACTTCAAACAACCCCTTGGAGTCTTTTACCTGATTGTCTTTATTTTTACCATAACATCCCAACATATTTTTCCCAAAATTTTTAAAGCATTTTTTAAATTAAACTGTTTACCAAATGAATTCTAGGTCCCTAGGTTATAATTAGATGGCACAGGAGAAAGTATTTAACAGAGATAGTATCCTATTGTAATTAGGCTTCTATGAATATTAATTTAATGATATCTGAAAAAGTACTTTTTTCAATTTAAAACAATATACAATATACAGATATGTAGTTTAGATAATGTTTGATGATATTGAGAGGAAATACTATCCATTAGTCCTCATTTTAAGAAGTGTTGCTTTTCTTATCAGAGCAAATAAGAGCAAAATGGGTGACTTTTTAAAAATGAGGCTTTGAGTTTTAAAACAATATAGGCTTAGAATTAGTAACTCAGGTCTGGAAGGGCATAGCTCAGTGGTGAAGGACGTGCCCAGCACAACGAGTTCTGAATTCCATCCCCTGTACCAAGAAAGAAAGAAAAGAAAAAGAAAAAGAAAGACAGAAAGGAAGGAAGGAAAGAAGGAAGAAAGAGAGAGAGAGAGGCCAGAAAAGGGAGGGTCAATAGTACATACAAGATATAGTGCGGTTTTTACTCTACACATTCTCCATGTCAGTCTCACTGTCCACTTAATATAATTGCATGTCTAGATGGAAACCTCTCATCTTTAGGTCTGCAGTGACTTTGCGCCACCATTTACAGCAGCTCTACAGAAGTGTGCACGGGTGTTTGTATTTTCCGCTACTTGAAACTCATGGGCAAACATCTCTGTTTCCGTCACGCCAAGTGCACGATTCCCCAGCGGGCGCCACCGCCCAAGATGCAGCCCGATCTCATCCTGGGGAAGGTGCTTCTTACATGGCGCCTGGCACAGAAAGTACA
>PVIC010010358.1:0-43630 GCA_004025085.1 Thryonomys swinderianus | reverse complement strand
AAAAAAAAAAACAAACACAGATGTAATAGTATGTCTCCTTTGCAAGCATGAATTTGAGCCTGTGGTTAAGTATTAATATTTAAAAGAGTATTTCTTAAACTGGAATTCTACCTAGACTTCTGGGACTCAATTCCCAGGTTTAAATCAGTCAGCAAGTTGAAAGCCACGAAGTTTTGGATTGTTTCAAGATGCCAGTATTGTTCTCTGTGTTTAAAGCTCTTGGCTAGCCCCACCCCACTCCACTGTTGTCTTTCTTGAGTAAGGTTGCCCATGTTGGCTTCAACTTTGGAACTCCCTGTCCCAGGCACCCATATAGCTAGGATTACAGGTGCCACTGTGCCTGGCTTGGTTTTTGTTCTTTTTCCTAACTCTTGTTTTAATGTAACACTTTTGTGTGTGACTTTTTTAATGGAGAGAGAGAGAGAGAGAGAGTGTGTGTGTGTGTGTGTGTGTGTGTGTGTGTGTGTAACTCTTACAAGAATGAGGAAACCACACAAGCATAAGAAACAACCCCACTGGCTCCTTTTCCTTGTTTCTCTATTCTTCCTACCCCTTGCAAAGAAGCCCCCAAAACAACAACCCAGTTTCATAAAAGTCGTTGTCATATAGGTTTGGTAAAAACAAAGGGAGGACATCATGGTGACCCCAACTGAGGATGAGGGCCTCCCCGTTCTCTGGCCTGTGACCGTCCTCAGCCCGTCCTCCTTCCCCCAGACCCTGGAGAAGGCACAGACTGCTGAGTACATCACTATATGCAGGGCCTGTACCCCAGACATTGGTCAGAACTGTCACTTTGGACCAGTAGCTGAGCCACATTGTGCCGCCCTCACTGTCCACAGAGTGTGGTCCAGAGAGGGAGCTTGTGCAGTTCGAGGTGCCCCCTGGCAGAGGGCCTTTGCAGGGTCCAGCTGCTTATCTGTGTTTGAGGCTCCAGAGATACATCAGGCAGAAGCAGCCAAGGCCCCACAGTGCTGACTGCCACTCAAAGATGGCAGTGGGTGTTGCTGTCATGCACCCTGGCTCTGGCCTTACCCAGCCAAGGGATTTCCAGATCCCACTTGGGGAACCCGCCTGCACAGGTAGCAGAGTTCCCAAGCCTCCCAGTGTGGAGATCCCTCTCCTGAGTATGCTTCCTTCACCATCTCCATGGTTACCTCTACTCCTCTGCAGCTTCCTGCCTGACCCAGTTTTGGTATCTTAAGGCGACACTTCCTTATTTCCTAACCTGGCTCTTGCCCTTCTTTAGCCCTAGATCCTGAAGGAGCTCACCGCGGCCTATTTCCTGGATCACCCGCTCTATTCCAGCTCTGCTAGTGCGACCTCTGCCTGCACCCCACCTGGGGCACTAGGTCTCAGCAGCATGGGACATTCTTGAGGTCTGCCCCACTGAGGGCCTTTCCTCCATCATCTCGGCTCCTTGGGTGCTTCCTTCCGAATTTGCTAGGAACTTGTCAGGAGCCCCGCAGTGAGCTCATGTTCCAGACTCCACTAGGGAGGCAGTACAGGGGCTGAAGGGCGGGAACAAGAGCACTGTAGAGAAACGCATGCTGAGGGATGGGAAGACAATGGGATGAGTGGCTGCAGTACCCTTTCTAAGGCAGTGACATCCGAGCAAAGACTTGGGCGCAGCTGTCTGGGGCACATGGAAAAGTGACTGTGTCCCTAGGGTGGCTCATCCTTCCCCTAAAGCTAGCCTGTCCTCCCACCTTCTCAAAGCTGCATGTGTTGCACTTTATCTGCCAACCTAATAGTTTGTTGAATGACTGAATAATGGTCTAGCACACAGTGAGTGAGCAGCATATCACAAATGAGAGGAGCAAATCATTGGAAGCCCAGATTGCCTGATTGGGAAGCCCTATGTCTGCCAAGCCCTTGGGAGGGAACAGTTGGGACTTGAGTGCAGGCCCGGGCCTGCAGGTTAACACTAGACCTCCTGCTCACACTCTTACCCTGTGTCCTTGTAGGTTGGGGTTCTGCAGTGAACTTCCTTTAGCTACTGATGCGTGAAATGACTTGGAAATAGCTGGAGAAACATGAAAGAGGGGTGGGCACATGGTGGGCAGAGAGAACATCTGTGGTGAAGCTACTGCCTGCACAGAGGTCTCAGAGCCACCCCGACACCCCTGCCCCCTCAGGCCTGCCTTCACCTCGGAGGGGGGCTGTCCTTAAAGAAGGGCACAGCAGAGACAAATGCCTCCTGTTCCATCTTCCTGCCCTTGGGGTTTGTGGTCTTGGGAAGTGTTTGGATACCAGTTCTCTGGTGACTGGAGGGACCTTTCTCTGCAGCCTGGTGTTGCCTCCCAGTGTCCCTCAGACCCCAGCCAGGAAAGCATCAGGCCACATCCATCGGGTGTTGGTGCCACTGTGTCGATGTGAGGCATTCACGCACCAACAATGGCACTGGTCATCCAGCCTGGGCACAGATCATCAGTGAGTCATGCCCTATGCCCCAGGACTGACTCCAATGTCATAGCAAGTATGTGTTGTACTATGTGATGTCCACCGTGAGGTGACAGCAGGCTGTCCTTCCCTTTTGTGGTCTTGTCCTACCTTTGGGCTCAGTTCTAGGAATCTTGCGGCTGTGAGCATTTTGCATTTTCTGTCTGATAAGGACCTATAGCCCATTGGGGATAAATCTACAGAGCTGCCGAGTTTCTTGCCCTCACTGGTTTGCAGACTGGTGGAGGTGAGTCTCTTCCGCTCTCCCAGCCATCCTGTGGACAGCTGTGTATTTGTGCTTAATTTTGATGGCTATCTTGGCCCAGCAGGCACACGCTTGATCCCATACAGACCTGATTGCAGGCCTGTGGGAACTGTAGGAAGACACACTGAGGCACGCTGTCAGGAGCACAGGCGGATGAGTGTGAGGCTGTCTGCTGGCTCAACAGCGCCAGTCTGCCCTGGCTCTCTGGGGTTTGTACAGGCAACTGTTGACGCTGATACAGACCACTGCTTGCCATCACTCCCAGGGTCTTACCCCTTGGCTTCCTATGCTCTACCATGAGTCCTTATGGCAAATAAATGTTTGCAGCATCACAGGCCAGGTGGAAAGCTGCAGGGTAGTGGAGCAGCAGTGGTATTTTGAGTTATGTGGTAGATTGAAAAGCCTCTCTGTTCTCTGCTGTGGATTCTCCTTGCCTGCTTTCAGGGTTACTTACTTGTATGTTGGCAGAAACTTCTAGTGTTCTCTTCACTGGCCACTGGGATTGATCTGGATTCATAAGTATAAAGAAAATAAAATGATGCCGGCAGGATATATTAATACACTTTAATAATCCCACACTCAGGAGGCTGAGACAGAAGGATCACCATAAGTTCAAGGCCAGCCTGAAATATGTAGTGAGACCCTGTCTCAAAAAAGAAAAAGTAGGGCCAGAGGGTTAGCTCAGTGGTTCCGGCGTCTGCCTTGCAAGCGCAAGGATCTGAGTTCAATCCCCAGTAACCACATATAATGCTGGGCGTGGTGGCTCACGCCTGTAATCCCAGCACTCGGGAGGCAGAGACAGGAGGATTGCTGAGTTCGCGGCGGCTTGCCTGGGCACCATAGTGAGCTCAGGGCCAGCCTGAACTACAAAGCGAGACCCTGTCTCCAAAAAGCAAAAAAAAAAAAGAAAAGAAAAAAGAAAAAATGATGCCAGAAACAAGTCCTTCATGAGACAGTCAGCTCCTACTGTTCTCCACAAATCTCCCTTCACTGGGAAGTTGGCCCCTGAGAAGATAAACAGGCGGACCCAAGGCTCTCACATATTATTCTTACTGCACTTTTCCTATAGATTGGCGCTTTTTTTTTTTTTTTTTTTTTGAGACAGGGTCTCGCTTTGTAGTTCAGGCTGGCTCTCAGCTCACTATGTAGCCCAGGCAAGCCTGGAACTCAGCAATCCACCTGTCTCTGCCTCCCGAGTGCTGGGATTACAGGCATGAGCCACCACGCCCGGCACTGTGGTATATGGTATTGATGGCTGGTGGGCGTGAGTCTCCACGCCCAGCATTGTATGTGGTTTCCGGGGATTGAACTCAGGACCTTGCGCTTGCGAGGCAAGCGCTGGAACCTCTGAGCTAACCCTCCGGCCCTAGATTGGCGCTTTTTAAAATAGCAGTGCTGAGTAGACCCTTCGCCGTATGAGCCTGCTAGGAAGATAGGATGGTGCCTTCTGAAGTATGTGGCTATTGATTAGTGACTGATCATTTGGGAGCCAGTGCAGTGCACTCAGTAAAGGTGAGACTGTGCCTCTGGCTGCTGCAGGAGGGGATGGTAGCTGTTTCCTATTAGGGGTTACATCACCCGTCTGTGGGTCAGAGTGGGGGAGGCAAAGAGAGTGGCAGGACACCTGAACGGTGGGGTCTCCAAGGCTGTGGACGCATTTTGCTGGGGCACCCTCTTACTCTCAGGTTTATGCTGGGAGTTTGCTGTGCCCATTGGTCCAGCTCTCATGGCCTGGCGTGGTCCCAGGAAGCTGCACTGCCACTTGAAAGGCTTCAAGGCCTCCCTCCAGGTTCCAGGGACGCTTGCTGGCAAGAGCTGCTTTGTCCCATGGCAGCAGCTGGCTTGAGCCAGGCCCTTCTCTCAGTCAGCAGGTTCACTTCCAAAATGTCCCAGAGCCTAGCTACTCTTTGGCATCCACTTGGGCTCTGGCCAGCCAGGATCTGCGCACCTGAGCAGAGGTCATCAGAGTTGGAGCCACATCGGAAGACTTGGTGCCTGTGTATCTGTCCCAGCAGCTGAGTCACGGAATGCTAAGCAGTAGCTATCAGTTGAATCACATGGCTATTTTAAGCTACCACGATTTTGCACCTTGATCTGCAGGTTTCTGTCTTGTAAGCTTTTTAAAATTAAAACAATTATCTTTAAGTCCTCAGAGTATGTTTTGTTTTAAAAGAAAGGCAAAAATTATTGATTGAAGTAGAGCTGCCCCCACCCTGGTGCTGGGGATGGACCAGGGTCTTGCATACGTTACACACCTACTATACCACAAAGCTGCATCCCAGCCCCAAATAGAAGTATTTTAACTAGGTGGGTTTTCAGCCTTGTCCAGGGTGTGTTAAGAAAATAGGTTCCTGGGCCAGAGATTTAGCTCAGTAGTTCTGGTGCCTACCTAACGAGCTCAAGTCCCTGGTTCTATCCCAGTAACCACATACAACAATACCAGTCGTGGTGCCTCATGCCCAGCAATCAGTACCACACTACAGTGCTGGGGGTGGTATCACACCTGTAATTCCAGCACTCTGGAGGCAGAGGCAGGAGGATTGCTGTGAGTTCAAGGCTTGTCTGGGCTACAAAATGAGCCCAGGGGCAGCCCAAACTACAAAGTGAGACCCTGTCTCAAAAGAAAGAAAGAGAGGGAGAGGGAGAGGGAAGGGGAGAGGGAAAGGGAAGGAGAGGAGAGGAAGAAAGAGGTTCCTAGGCTGAGGATTTAGCTCAAGTAGTACTGTGCCAACCTTGGAAGCACAGGGCCTGAGTTCAATCTCCAGTACCACCAAAAAAAAAAAAAAAAGGAAGAAAGGAGAGAGAAAGAGAGAGACAGAGAGATTCCTTGGTAGGAGCGAAGCTCAGTGGTAGAGTGCTTGCCTAGCATGTGTGAGGCCCTGGATTCAATCCTCACCACCCTAAAAGCTAATGAAGAAACAGGTTCCATCTTCATCAGTCATTCCCTAAGTCTGGACTGAAAAGGCAGGAATCTGTTTTTAAAAGAGGTCCTCTGGGAATTCTGTTAAACAGCTACCTTGAAGCCTGGGCTGCCTCCTAAGGGACCTGTTGAGGCTGCTCACTTTGCACATCTTCACAGTCTTGCCTTTTCACCACTGCAACCCATGCATGGAGTCCTTCCTCCCTTTCCTGGGGCCATGTGTTGGGTTTCCACCAGCTGCTCCTCAGAGACCAGCAGAGCACCAAACCCCTGCCAGACACTGCCTTGTGGTTGCTGGTTGTAAAGCACAGCTTCCAGAGTTCGGTGTGCCACTGGGCACTCTCCTGGCATGCTTCCTCCTCCAGGTCTGCCAAGTCCCCTGAGAGACCAGAGAGCCCCTGGAGGTTGCTCTTTCCCAAGAGGAAGGAAGTTTTGTGCAGACTCATGTGGGCCAGTCATCAGAAGCCTGGGGTCTGGGTCTGTGCTCTAGCTGTCTCTCCCACAGGGTGCTACGGGCTCACCACAGGGCTATCCTGTCCTCAAAGCAGGACTGAGACTGTCCTGGTGTGGCCCAGCTCTGCCCTCGTCCTGCACTCAACTCCTGTCTCTAAGTAGTAACACCATTCTCCTGAGGTGCCCAGTGGTGTCAGTGAGTCTTAGATGCTTTTCTTGCCTCCTGCCATTCTCACTTGGGGCTGAGATAACCCATTTCCTGCCCTGTGCCCTGTGAGACACTGTCCTTCAATAACTTTTGAGACCTCTTTGTAGCACTGTGTGCTGACTTGTGTTGGTGATGGCCCCTGAAGTCACCTCTGCACACTGAAGCTCTCGGACCTGGGCTCTGTTCACATCCATAACTGAGTGTGTCTTTGCTCAGAAGGGAATGGAGTAGGAAACTTTGCCCACTTGAGCAGGAGGGTGATTAATACTATGTGGTTTCCTATGGGTTTTCTGCAGGTATCTTTCCTAGTGTGTCTGTACTGCATCTAAATCATGGTGTACCTATGTTAATTTCTGGATCTTGTTGCAGTCTTTGTAGATGTTATTTTGTGTGCATTTGGCTTCTCCAGGTGAGCTGTTAGTTCCTCTGGAGAGAACCTGTCTAGGACCTTGTCCAGGCCCTGCCCTGGGTCCCATGAGCCTTCTCAGACCCTGCTGGCCTGCTGTAAGAATCTGAGGGATTCAAGTTTCTAATAGATGGTCCCTGTGTGGCCATGGCAGGACTGCTACCTGGCAGATAGCAGAAGGGGACAGGGGCAGAAATTCTGGAGCTAACACTGGAAGAGCTTACCCAGCCCAGTGCTGCCCCTCCCTGAAGAGGTGCCTGGTATCTGGGGAGTGGCAGTGCCGTATCCCCAACAGGAGCTGACTCTTGTGTGTGTCCCCCCACATGCAAACTGTCCTCTGCAACCTGTGGTCTCCATACAGCCTCTGTAGTCCCGCCTCATTGCACCCATAGAAGAGGCAGAGCCCTTTTCCTGTCCCCATGACTATACTTCATAGTGTTTTTGTCTTGGAGCACTGTCCTGAGAGGCTGGTACAGCTTGGGAGAAGTAGAGGAGAAGGGCTGAGTAGCTGAGGTGACCTCAACCCACAGGACCCATTTTGCTCAGTCCTGTAGTCCACAGGCCAGTTGGTGCCCATGACACCAGTGCCCCCGATGGTATTCATTTCATCTGCCTGGAAATAGTAACTGTGGGTGTTTGAGAAGCCAGTGGAGGCTGGGGTGGTTCAAGGAGGGCGTGTTTCTCCTTTCAGACCCACGCAGGGCTGAAAGCAGGCCCTGCCCACTGGTCACGGACATGGCCCTCCCAAGGCTGCTCTTGTCCTGGGGAGCATGGATGCAGGACACTAGTGTTCCCCCTAAAAAACCAGAGTTTTCCCAGAAGCAGCTCAGAAGGATACAGCTATTTCCCTCCTCTCTCCTTATCCTTAAAGGGGCAACCAGATTAGCCAGGTCTTGGGGATGTGTGTCAGGATCACTGTGGGACTTTTTCCAAGTGACTCTTTCCAGAATATCGTGCTGGGAGGGGCGGGGAGGGACGGGAAGCTCTGGGTGGAGCACTTGCCAGCAGTCTCATCATAGTGGAGCTGGAGGGTGAGCCTGGCATAGGCCTGTAACTGCTCCCCACCTGCTCTCCAGAGCCCTCCTGCTAAGAGCCACTGCCTGGGATGTGTGAGGGCTCAAAGCTTACCTGGAAGCCTTGTTGTCCTGCAGCTTCTGGGGAGTGGGGTGGCCTGCAGACCCGTGTTTCCAGTGAGCTCAGGCAGGATGCATCCAGCTCATGCGAGATCCACACTTAGGCAGCCTGGCTTAAATCGCCCTGAAGGTATCAAGGCCATGTTGGGGGACTATGCATGCCAGATGAGAGTCAAGTTATCAGGCACAGGGCTCTGGAGTCCTGGTCCCTGTATGACCTTGAGTGGGACATTACTCCCCCAGCCACTCGCTGCTCCCTCCCTTGAGAATCCGAAGTAATGGAGTGTGTGGCGTTATCCGCTGGCACAACTTGAGCTCCCTGTGACCACCACCCTAACATGACTTCATGTGCTGGGCAGAGCGTGGGTGTCTCTGGAGGGCAGTGTCTGAGTACTTGGCCTCTTCCTACTTTTTCTAAGCATTCCTGGCAGCCCCAGCACAGCAGCCTTCACATATAAGATGGTACAGCTGTAGCTGGGTGTGTGGCACACTCTAGAAGGGTAAGAAGAGGATTGCAAGTTCCAGACTAGCCTGGGTACCTTGGTGGGTCCTCAAGATCTTGTCTCAAGGTGAAGGGGGCTTGCACTGGGCACGTAGCTCAGTGCAGAAGCCCTGGGTTTAACCAGTCAAATGGTGAGAGCCCAGTCACAGAATGTGAAAATGTGCCTCTCCCTTGCCTGCCTCTGCTCATACTTCTTGCAGAAGGAGGCCTGCTCCTCCTAAAGATGTTCATTCCTTACTCCTGGCTCCTGCCACCAAATGCCCATACTGCATATCAAACATCACAGCATCTGCAGACCAGCCTTCTGCCCTGGCCCTGCGCCCGGTACCACTCTGCAGTCCTTCTCCTCACTTAGCAGACAGCTGGACTCGGCCCCCTTTTCTATCCTGCCCAGGCGCTGCCACCAGCCATCCTAGCCAGTGCAGTTTCCACCATGCCACGCTGCCTGGCCACCTGACTGTGACTGCAGGGAGGATCTCTGGAAAGGGGAGGTGGCCCAGTGCTTCTGTCTCTGGGGTGCAGACTGGCTCCTCCATTGCCCTCTAACCACCATCCTAGAATAGCAATGTGTCCCCTGTCAAGCTCATGGAAAAATGGAGGAGTTTCGTGTTGTGTTCCCTTCTGAATGTCAGTTCTCTAAAGTCAAGACACATCCCTAATGATGTATTTGTATTTTTCTCTTGTCCTGAGTCTATAGTGAACACTCACTCACTGTGACTAGGGACCTTCGTCTCTGTCTTAGCAGAGCTTCCGTGGAGTGGCTTCTGGAACACACTACTGATGACAGTCCTAGCTGGGGGCCAGCATTTCTTTCCTGGTGTGTGAAGGCTGCATCCACTGGTGTTCTGTAATAACACCTTCTATCCTCGTGTGGTCAGGAGCTGATTGCTGGGCTATCATTGGGCCACATGATGGTCAACTGCTCTGAGAGAGCCCTTACACAGGCACAATCTGCATCCCTCCTGATCACATCCCCAGACTGGGCTGAACTAGAGTTGGGTAGTGGCTAGAAGTGGGGCCCAGCTACAACAAGAAGGCCCATTTTATGCTATTCCTGGTTTTACAGGTCTTTTGTTGTTGTATTTTGGAGACAAGGTCTTTATGTAGTCCTGGCTGGCCTCAAACTCTCAGTGGTTGTCCTGCCTCAGCCTCCTGAGTAGTGGGATTACAGGCACAGCCACTATCCTCAGCTTCCTGTTTTTACTATTGGAGCTGGTAGAGCAACATTCCAAGGATCGGGAGTGATGAGTTTCTACCCCCAAAATGCCCAGCATGAGTGGCAGTGCTGAGTCTGTGAGTTTGCTTGGGGGGTCTTTGGTACTCAGTGGATGGAACTGGCAAAATCCTGGCCAGAGAGAATCCAAAGAGCTGGGTCCAAGGGTGGGCCAGAGACTTAGGTGGAGCAGCTCAACCTTGTGGATAGTGACGCGCCCTAAACATTTTACATGGTGACCTGGGCATATGTCTGTCATCTGTGCAACTGAGAAGGTCGAAAAGGCAAAATTGTACTTATCCTTCCTGTATGTATAATGCAAGCCAGGACGTTCTTTTTTTTCATTGTTGGCTCTGACCCACTAATTTGGTCCCATAACCCACTGATGGATTTTCTCTAAGGTCTACTTCCATTGAAGGTTCCGTCACTGCAGAGGTCCATGCTAGGTACTTTCGAGCCTGGCATGAGTAGTTGCTTGGGTCACCTTGTTGCCAGAGCCTGGGACTTGGGGATGAATGGGCTGGGCCCCCCACCCTTTCTTTTATACTAGATTCTTGTAAATTCTTCAGACAGTATCCATTTCTAGCCAGGCATGGTAGTGCATATACCTATAATCCCAGCATTCTGGGGCCTGAGGCAGGAGTTTGTTGATTTCAAGCCTAGCCAGAATAAATCAGGGAGCTAGTGAAACCCTGTCTCAGAATTCAAAAAGAAAATAAAAGGCAAGGAATACAGCTCAGAATGAAGGTTCTGGGTTCAATCCCAAATACTGAGAAGTATTTGTCCATTTTACCTTTATTTTCTTGAGGAGTCTAGACTCTGTGGGAAGCACTAAAATGATGATTCTTGGTTACAAAAGAATTCCTGTTAAATGGTTTCCTCTGCCTCTGAAACTGGATTGAGTTTCTCAGCCAGAGCTGACACCCAAAGCCCCACTGGGCTTTGCAGTATGGCCAGCCTAGGGGTACAGCAGGGTCTTGTAGCGAGGAGGTGCTCACGGAGTGGGCCAGTGGCAGGTGGGTGGCACAGGGACAATGCGGGACCACAGGCCTTCCTTGGTGCTACAGCCTGAGCGGGGCCCGCAGACTGAGCAGGACTGGTTAGCGGTGCTTAGGTCCCCATCACTGTAAGCCCCGGCCCCCGTTGACCACTGTCTCACTTCACCTCTTCTGTGTCTCTGGAGGACTCGGATGCCATCTGGACCGTGTGGGTGGAGCAGGCAGAAAGACTAACGTTTTCCAGGGGGTCTTTCCCCTTGGGAGATGGCAAGTTGGTATTTAGAAATTCCCAGTGTTGGGGTACCATCATACTCCTTTCCTGAGTTTGGGTTTCTTGAGACTGGGCTGTAGTCTGGGATTTGAACCAAAGGTCTCATACATGATGCTTTATCACTGAGTTATGTCCCCAGAGCTTTTTATTTAAGATGGGGTCTCATGGAGTCCTTTAGGCTGGCCTTGAGTGTGCAGTCCTCCTGCCTCAGCCTCCTAAGAGATGAGATAACAAGTGTGTGCCATCCCACCTTGCTTGAGAGAGCCTGTGTTTTGAGTCCTGCCTGAGTGAGCAGCTTCTTGCCTGCGTGTGTCTGCTGGGCTTCAGAGTCATCAGGCCTGGCTTCTAGAGGCAGCAATGAGACCTCACTCTGGACACAGACCCAGATCATGGCCCCCTGCAACCTTTCTCCTGTTTTCTATGTACCAGGAACACAGTGTGGGCCTGGTAGTCAGCCTGTCTGCAAGGTCTAGGACTTTGTTAACCTCCTGGGTGCTTGGCCTCAAGCTGAGCCTTTCAGGTGGGCAGCTATCCCCAGTCGTAGATTCAAAATCTGCTGTTGATGAGATCACCAGCCCCCAGAAGAGGCACAGTGCCTGCTCCCTCTGAGACTGAAGAACACTAACCCCTTTTCCTTGGTGTTCAACAGGATGCCTGTGGTGCAGGTGGTAGCCCTCAGCCTTGAGGCCTACACACTAAGGCCATTAAAAGCCTGCCCTTGGGAATCCCTGTAGTTCCCTGCTAGGTGAGCAGCCGCTGAGTGTTCCAGGTACTGGTACCAGTGAGCAGGTCTAAGTCCTGGGGCCAGTGCTTCATCTGCATAGCAGGCCCAGCATCCCTACAGGGCTGCAATGCTCAAAGCCGTATGGAAGTATCTGTTTTAGCTCCCTTCGTTGTGTACCCCTAGTTTGCCTATTCTGCTCTTCAATATTTTATAGTTCGTTTTTGTTTTTTTAAAACAATGTTTCGCTTTGTACAAAGTTCAGGCTAGCCCTGAGCTCACTACGTAGCCCAGGCAAGCCTCAAACTGACAGCAATCCTCCTGCCTCTGCCTCCCAAGTGCTGGGATTACAGGCCCAGAACTGTGAGCCACCATGCCCAGCACTGTGGTATGTGGTACTTATTGCTGGTGGACGTGAGTCACCATGCCCGGTATTGTTGCATGTGGTTACTGGCATCAAACCAGGGACCTTGTGCTTGCTAGGCAGGCTCCAGAACCACTGAGCTAAATCTCTGGCCCAATATTTTATAGTTTTGAGCCACCTGGTCAGCCAAGGTCAGTGTTCTGGATGAGGGTCTGGACCAGGCATTGGCTGTGGGACAAGCTAGTTGCAGTTGCTGTCTTGGCAGAGGTACGGAGGTCTCAAAACCACAGCTAAGGGAAGCAGTGTGGGCCTCAGGGTGAGGGGCCTCCCTGGCAAGACAGAAGTGCCTCTGGGGAGCTTCTTCTCTCACACATTGACCTGGCCCTGGCCCTGCTCCTGCAACCATACTCCACCCAGCACCCAGACAGCTGCTCTGGTCTCTCAGCTCCTGTCGGCCCCATCTCCCTGCCTTGTTTTTCTGTGTGGCTCTGAGCACCACCTGACCAGGGCTTGGCAGAGCAGGGCCTGGGCTCACAGCAGCTGGCACAAGAAGACCTCCATCAGCACAGGCCAGTGGTGAATTACTTCAAGTCCCACAGCACATGACAGATCTCTTTCCAGAGGAGGCAGTGGAGATGGTCCATGCCAGGATCCTAGCAGGCAGCCTCATGTCCTAAAACCTGTGTCCAGACAGCCTGTGTCCACTTCCAGTCACTCACACCTCTCCCCAAGACTTAGCTTTTTAGCGTCTTGTTATCCTCATCCTTTTTCTGTTCAGAAATGGGACTGCCACAGCTCTTGAGGAAATGTTATGTGACAGATGCCCGTTCTGAGCCTGTTAAGAGTGTTAGAAGTGTAATGCTAGCTGGAGTCTGTCCATCCCTACCTGAGCTTCCATCTCCCTAAGTGAGATTGTCTTAAAAATGACATTCGGCATCTCCTCAACAATAGGGATTTGGGTTTTCAAGCCTTAATTTTGTTCCGGCATGTTCTTCTCCTAGGGCAGGTGTTGTACCCTCTAGTATTCACCTCCCAGTGCTATCTGGCACCTGTGATTTGAGATCTCACACTTTGACTTTTTTTTTTTCTAGAACCAGGGACTGAACTCAGGTAGGTGATGGCACCACTGAGTTAATAATCCCTGGCCTGAGTACTTGACATTTTAGGGTTATAAAGGAAGCCAAGGGCAAGTGGCTATCCCCAAGGGCAGGACCTGATGGCATCTGGAGCTAGTGGCACCACAATTATCTTCCAGACCCCCCAGAAATATTTTACTACTTTTATGACCAGAATACTCACCATCTTTGATGATATGGGGACTGCCCCCTGCTTCTGCTTGTAAACCCAAAGTCTTTACACTGAGTTACATCTCCAGACCATTTTTGATTTTCTTTCTTGAGACACGGTCTCATTGAGTTGCCCAGGCTGGGGCCTAACTTACAACCCTCCTTCAGCTTCCCAGAGTGCTGGGATTGCACACATGGGCCACCACTCCCAGTGGAAGTGTATTTTACTCTGTTACTATTTCTGCAGCTCTGGAGAGGGATAAGCTTTTTTTTTTCTTTCTTTCTTTTTTAATCTGATTTAAGAGAAAGGACTCTGGGGTCAGGCTGTTGAGTTCAAGCCCACTCCTTTCCTATAAGGCTGTGCCAAGTTATTTGCTTTCTCTTTGTTTCCATCTACTTATCTGAAAAGGGAAATGACAGTAAAAATAGTAGTTCTTTCTCTGTGCTATGGGAGAATCAGAAAGTGCTTAGAAAAGCAACTCACGTGCTGTGAGCACCTGGTGGTGCTGTGGGGAGGCAGAGGATGTTGAGCTCACCAGTGCCCCAGAAGCACAGTGGCTCCTTCCAGAATGGGAACTCTGAAAGGCTTTACAAAGCAGGGGCCATGAGCACCAAGGGTGACATTGGGGAGGAACGTGCAGAGTTGGAGGACGCAGTGCCCAGTGCAGTGCAAAGCCTCACTGCATCCCTTCCAGACAGCTTTCTCACCTGGCGCGACGGCTCTCCCAGCTCTCCCTCCCCACATTTCGCTCACCATGAAGATGACATCTCGAAGGGTGGACACAGCGAGACCTGATGGAGAGCAAGGCTCCCCAGCCTCCAGCATTGCCCGCTCACCAGCTTCTGCCTGCTACTTTGTTTCTGCTTCAGCCTCAGCCATGGTCTTGGTTTCCCTTCCGCACCAAGGGCTGCAGGAGCCTGGACAGAGTATGTCACAGGAGGAAGCACTTGTGCCGCTCTGCTTTCTCTCTCTGGTCAGCTCTTTACCTGACAGATGCTACCAAAGGATGATGTGCCAGCTCAGCTCAGGGTTCTCCCTGGGGCTCCTCTGGCCCACATTGTGCAGTCCCTCTCCCCTGGGGACCCCTCCCCCCAGCCGTTTCTGTGACAGCTTAGAAAGACCCAGTTGTGGTCTGAAGTCTAAGCTGGGCAGGGCTTTGGTCTTGGTGGGACAACACAGAACATGCCATGGCTCAGAATATGGTTATGAGTCCACAGCATCATAACACAGGATGTTTTCTGAGTAGAGAGAGGTCAACGGCATCCCCATAAGCCTCCTGCAGGCTGGGCACTTGCAGCACACGTCTGGAGAGCCTGGCCCTTCAGGGGGCTTCTGCCTGGTCCTCCAGGGGCTACACAGGCAGGCACAGGCCCTGCCGCAGGTGCTGGTTGAGCACTACAAGCGTGTCTGTACTCTTTTTTCCTTGCTTGATCAGTCCTGCTGCTGTCATGTGGAGGCAGGTGCTAGCACTGGTTTTGTGAATGCAGACAGGAGTGGGCTGCTGGGGTTCCTTAATGTCTGACCAGAGTACCCCACATTGAACTTCCAAGTTTGTTGACATCTGGAATGGCGCTTGAGTTGCCTGTGGGATTTCCACACTGCTGGTTGATGACAGGGTTCATTGCTTCCCTCCACATCCTACTGATAGAGCTTTAGTCATCATTGCCAAAGGTTCAGCCCTTTGGCTCTGCCTTTGTGCCGTCACCTTTCGGGACCCAGGACTTGTGAGCAGAGAAGCTGCTGCTAAGGGTGTCCAGCTGGGTGGTATGAGGGTGCAGCTCTCCCTGCGCCGTGGTCTGGGGTGTTGGTGAGCAGAGACCACCTGTTCCTGTGAGTTGGCGAGAGACTGCAGGGAGCAGCCCAGGCTTGGGACCCAGCAGAAGCAAAGATAGGGTGGAAAACCAGCTCCTCTCTAGGAGGCAGACCCAGCAGCTGGGCAGCAGGAGTAGTGGCAGGCGTCCTGACAGGTCTGTGGAGGACAGATCAGGTGTCTGGTGTACAGCCAGTCATCCAGAGTTACTAAGCAGCCTGCAGATTCTGCAGTGCCTAGATAAGGGGCAGCCTGCAGCTGGCAGGAGGGATAGCCCAGATTAGAATGTGCTGTTGGTGATAGCGAGGCTTCAGTGTGACCCCAGCCTGCTGTCCAGTCATGCAAGTCCACACCCTCTCTCCTCAGCATTACATGGCCAGGGTTGGAGGTGGGCGCTAAGGGAGGGTAGGCAGGATTGACTCACAGCAAGGTACTTAGCGTTGCCTGCTTCTGTGTCGTTCAGCCACTCTTCTCTTATCACAAACACCTCCTGAGGCTGGGTTGGGTCTTTGGTAGGAGACAGTGACTGCAGAGGACACTGAAGGCTTCTGGGTGGGACACATGCCACCTATAGATCTGGTTGCTGGTTGTGGAAATCCCTCAAGTTAAAGTTAGGATTGTGTACACCTGCCATATTAGCAGTACACTTGGGAGAAGTTAGAAGAAAAATGTGTCTTCTGAGCCCACCTCTGACCCCTGTGTTTCCTTTCACAGCTAAAACTAGAGGACCGATCCGTGGTGCCCCGAGATGTGGTCCGGCACATGCGCTCCACTGTGAGTCCTGGGTCCCCGCCCTAGCCTGGGCCTTGGGGTAGCCACCTTGGGCATTCGAGCCTGGCTACCCTATACTGTGTGTGGGAGAGCTGCCTAGTCCTGGCAGGGCCACCTTGAGACTGGCTGGGTGGCTCTCCCGGACGACCCTGGCCTGGATACCTTCTCCCTCCCTCAGGACAGTCAGTGTGGCACAGTGATCGATGTCAACATCGACTGCGCTGTCAAGCTCATCGGCACCAACTGCATCATCTACCCTGTCAACAGCAAGGACCTCCAGCACATCTGGGTGAGCACCCTGCTCCCTGCTCTCAGATCTGGCTGCAGCTGCAAGTGAGCCATTCAGAGACTAGATCAGGACACGTCCTCCCCTCCAGCCCCTGCTGAGGCCCCCGCATGGGTCTCTTCAGCTGTAGACACATGCCACCATACCCAGCGTGGCATTTCTTAATTTCTTTTCAATAATTTATTTTCTAAATGATTTCAAACTTAGAAAGATTGTAAATTCACGTATCTGCTTTATCCTACTTCCTCAGCTGTTGACATTTCATCCCATTTGCTCCAGCTTCTTCCCCAGACACCCCGTCTTAGAGTTTTCCCTGAACCACGTGGCACTGAGCTGCAGGCACGTGCCATCACCTGAACACTGCAGTGGGTTTTCTAGAGCTGAGCACGCGTGCCCACAACTACTACACAATGCTCCGGGTCAGGCAATGAGCGCGGCCATATCGCTGCTGTCCTCAGACTCCATTCAGCCATCCCAACACTGTCCTCCTTTTCTGACCCCAGATTCTATTCAAGAACCTGTCTGGCACTTAGCTGACCACCTCCACCTCTACTTGGGCCTGACTCCCAGGTTTCCCTCCCTCCTATCCCGGACAGTGACACACTCAGTGTGGCTTCACCCTCACTCTGTCTGTCATCTCCAGAGCCGGACAACCCTGCTGAGCTCTTCTCTGGCCCAGGGTTCAGTAGCCACACCCCTGGGCGGCTTGCTTTGGCCCTGCTCGCCCTGGTGCCCTCAGGTCCCCACCCTGAAGTCTCTTTTACCCCTTTGTCAATGACTGGGTGGGAAACATCCTAAGAACGTGTCTGTAACCTGGTGCCTGTCACACCAGCCTTCACCTGTTTCCCACCTAAATCCTGTGGGTTACTCTGTGAGAGCATGAAGGTATCATTCTCCCGTTGTTAGGTGGTGTTCTCCTGTGTGGTAGAGCTTTATGGCTTTACCTTCGAGCCCATCTGATTACTTACTTACTTATTTTTGATTTACTTGTGATGATGGGAACCAAACCAGGCCCTTGAGCTCTACCACTGAGTTGTATCCCTAGCTCTGCCTCATTTTTTAAATTATCCCCCCTACTAGTGATTAAAGCCCCACAGTCTTAGCACTGAGCCACTTCCCCAGCACCCCCACACACACCTTTTTTTTTTTTTTTTTTAATTATGAGACAGCATCCAGGATCTTACTGAGTCACTAAGTTGCCCAGGCTGAACTTGAACTTGCAATTCTCCTGCATTAGTTTCTGAGTGCTGGGATTACAAGCATTACATTTATTCTTTCTTCTATATAAGGTGACACTCAGGGTGTTGTTTTATTCATTGGTTATAATTCTTTGGTACTATACTTAACTGTTTCTGATGGAAGCCTTCAGGCTAGCTTTTGTGTTCTCTGGTTCCATCTCTCTTATTTTTTTAAGCACTTCTTAGTTTCTAGCAAAAAGAAGTTTTCCAGGCTCATCTTATTTTCTTTCTGATCTAGCCTAGGAATCAGCCATTTCTCTAAGGACTCAGGTCCTTTGAAAAAACAATGGCATTTTAAAAACCAAGATTGTGGGGCTAGGGGCTATATCTCAGTGATAGAGCACCTGCCTAGCATGCCAGAGGCCCTGGGTTCATCACTAGGACAGCAGAAATAAAAAAAGGCAGAAAAATTGAGTAAGATCTGGATACTAGGTGTGCTAATTGTACTCAACCCTTTGGGGCTAGTACTAGGAAGTACCTCTGTGTATAATGCACATGTCCAGTCTACATGTATACTAAAATGTATATGTTTGTCTTAATAGCTCTGGCTCCTTCTAAACACTGCTTACTCTTCCTTTCTTCCCTCCTTTGTGTGTTGGTGGCACCGTCTTCAACAGTGAGATGCCTGACTCTTTCAGTGTCTGTACTGTATCACTTTGCTGACAGCCCTTTACGTACTTGTCCACATGGCCACCTCCTGGCTGTGCGGCTCACTCCTGTGCCTCTCCACATCTCCCTCACCCTCTGGGAGCCCCTGTCACTGCCTCCTCCGGGCAGCAAGACTTGGGGCTGCAGCCTGGACCTGTCATAGGGAGCCCACACAGCAGTTGGTGTAGGTCGACTGGTTCAGTCATGGCCATCTAGAGCCTTCCTCCCCATCTTGGCTCAGGCCCTGGGTGCACCTGACACAGTGACTCCTCTCTCACTGCCCTGTGCCCTTGCTCTGCAGCCCTTCATGTACGGGGACTACATTGCCTATGACTGCTGGCTAGGGAAGGTCTATGACTTAAAGAACCAGATCATCCTCAAGCTGTCCAACGGTGCCAGGTAGGCGTCACCACCATGGACTCATCAGCTGGGGGAGGGTAGCCTATGGAGGGCAGTCAGAGGGGGCTCCCTCACGGGGCCTTGACACAGAGCCTAATTGGTGTTGGGCTCTATATGTGCTGTGGCCCAGTCCACCTGCTTAAGCTGTGGTCCACCTCGGCTTGAAGAAGTGTCTTTTTAGGATGTCTACAGGGAGTGTTGGTTCACCTGACACTTTTAACAGCAGGGAGCATCCAGGTGAGAGCCTTCAGGTCTTGTACCCTCGCTGAGGCTGAGCTGGTGGTGGAAAAAGTATGGTACTATTAGGCCTCCTGGGTGTCTTGGCACCTCTAGCTTACCACTGCTGGTGCATGGTTATTGTGCCTGATGGAAACCAAGGCTCTGTTCCCTGTTCCAGGTGCTCCATGAATACAGAAGATGGTGCCAAGCTATACGACGTCTGCCCACACGTCAGTGACTCGGTATGTGAGCTCTGCCAACCTGCCTTCTCTGATGGGCAGTGCCTTTGCTCCTCTGGCTGCATAAGAAGGAGAACTTCTCAGCAGAGAGCTTGGAGCTGACCCAGGCCCTGCAAAGTGGATCCCTGGAAAAGGGGCAGCTGTGCACCAGAGTGCCTAGCAGTTGGGGCTTGGCCAGAAAAACTAGAACTTTTATTTGCATCTCATCCTTTAAAGTCTCTGTTTTGAGGTGTGTAGAGTGGCTTAATCCAGTAAGACATACTGGCACACAGTCTGAGCAATTTATGCTACAGATTACATGATTAAATAGGTTGGGTACCCTGCTATCCAGAACTGAAAGTGTGACCCTTACCCAGCCACGTTGGTGTTGGCAAGAGCGTTAGGAACTCAGAACCACTGTGCAGCTGCGGCATAGCCAGCTCCCTGGGTGCCTGGTTTGTACATGCAGTTTATGAGTGTCATAGGAAGTGTCATGAGAGGGAGGCCTGTGTGGTGTGGCTTCTGTAGGCAGGGCCAGCAGGGACAGGGAGCACTGTCACTGAGGAGGCACACTCACAAGGACTTCCCTCTGGTCCTAAATCCTACAGGGTCTCTTCTTTGATGATTCCTATGGCTTCTACCCGGGCCAGGTACTCATCGGCCCTGCCAAGATCTTCTCCAGTGTCCAGTGGTTATCAGGGGTCAAGCCTGTGCTCAGCACCAAGAGCAAGTTCCGAGTGGTGGTGGAGGAGGTAGGGAGAGGGGCAGGTAGCATCCTTGACCTCCATACCCAGAGCTGGGCTTTGGCCCCTTTCCTGCCTGCTGCTTAGCACCTCGACCCTGATGGACTGAAAGGGGTTTGGGTGAAGGGAGCCTGGGATCTGCTCATGGAGTGGGCTGTAGGGTAAAGTTCTCCACCTGGCTACACAGTCTGAGCAAGAGGGAGGGTGGTGCCTGGCTTGGGATGATGACTGGTGCATGTCTGAACGGGCTGTTACCCCATGAAGGTCTGGTTACCTGCCCCAGAAGTCACGGGAACCTGGATAGCAGGTTACAGAGTGCCATGGGTTAAATCCCCAGTACCACCAAAAGAAAGTGCCGTAAGAACTACCCCAGCTGTGGTCTGTCCCATCTATCATCCCCAGGTGCAGGTTGTGGAGCTGAAAGTCACATGGATTACCAAGAGTTTCTGTCCAGGGGGCACGGACAGCGTCAGCCCCCCACCCTCTGTCATCACTCAGGAAAATCTAGGCAGGTGAGCCCATCCTTGCAGTCCTGGGGTGACACCTGGGGCCAGGCCCCAGGCCCCGGCTGTAGGTGCACAGAGGGCCAGGATCACGCCAGCCTCTCAAAGTCCAGCCCATCCTCCGCTTCTCCCCCAGGGTGAAGCGTCTCGGATGCTTTGACCATGCTCAGCGGCAGCTGGGGGAGCGCTGTCTGTATGTCTTCCCAGCCAAGGTAGAGCCAGCCAGGATTGCCTGGGAATGTCCGGAAAAACACTGCGCCCAGGGGGAGGGCTCTATGGCTAAGAAGGTATGTCCTCAGGCTGGGGTTGCGGGCACTTAAGGGACTGGCTGTGAGCCATTGCCACAGTCAGGAAAGCTATCTTGGGAGCTGTCCTGAGGACCTTTGCCGGCCACTTAGGTGTGTCGAGCTGTTGTCCCCCAGACCAAGAGCCTGGGGCCAGGCCATTCTGGCTGTCCTGTGGGCTCTGGACAGGGTCACCCCTGCTGCTCTCCACAGTACCCTGCTCCTCTGCCCTTGTAGGTGAAGCGCCTGTTGAAGAAGCAGGTTGTGAGGATCATGTCTTGCTCCCCGGACACCCAGTGTCCCAGGGACCATTCTATGGAGGACCCAGACAAGAAAGCAGAAGCCAAGGCCAAGAGTGAAGCAGGGTCTGCCAGCCCAGAGGAGCCACCCAACGGGTGTTCTAGCCTTGTAGAGATGCAGGACGAGGGCCCCGAGGAGCCCCATGAAACTGGCCCGCCACTGACCCCCTACCTGCTGAAGGAGGGTGGAGACGATGGGCTCCATTCAGCAGAGCAGGATGCAGACGATGAGGCCGCCGATGACACAGATGACACCAGCTCTGTGACCTCCTCCGCCAGCTCCACTACCTCCTCCCAGAGTGGCAGCGGCACAAGTCGCAAAAAGAGCATCCCCTTGTCCATCAAGAACCTAAAGCGAAAACACAAGCGGAAGAAGAATAAAATCACTCGTGACTTCAAGCCAGGGGACAGGTAAATAAGCAGTGTCCATCCCGGATGGAACAGAGGGCGCACATGTCTAAGCACAGGGCTGTATAGGAGCACATGATGTCTGCAAGCCTGGCACCAGGGCAGGTGGGTCTGGCCAGCCAGAGACGGGCCTGGGCACTGTATGGAAGTGGGGCGGTAGCTAGAACTGGAGTCCGGCCTGAACTCATGCCTGAAGGAATCCGTCCGCCTCTCAGGAGAAAAGGAGGCTTTAGAGTGTGTGCTCTGTGTGCACCAGGCTCTCTAGCCTGGGGAAGGGAGAGGTCCCTGCCTTTCTCTGGAGAAAGCGTATGGCCTCTCACTGGCATGCATCTGGCAGGGTGGCAGTGGAGGTGGTGACCACAATGACCTCGGCTGACGTGATGTGGCAGGACGGCTCCGTGGAGTGCAACATCCGCTCCAACGACCTCTTTCCCGTGCACCACCTGGACAACAATGAGTTCTGCCCTGGGGACTTTGTGGTAGACAAGCGAGGTAGTATCAGCCCCAGAGTGACCAGTGGCACAGCTGCCCACGAGAGCTTGGGTGTCCCAGGAGGGATGTGCAGGGGGCTCTCAGCATCAGGGCTAGAACAAGATCAAGGAGGCTGCCCTTTCGAGGGTGGGAGGGAGGCCCATGACTTGGGTTGCAATGAGTGGCAGATAGGCACTGTCAGACCTCCCTCACTAGCTGCGTCCGCTCTGGTTCCCCAGTTCAGAGCTGTCCGGACCCCGCTGTCTATGGTGTGGTGCAATCTGGGGACCACATTGGCCGTACCTGTATGGTGAAGTGGTTCAAACTGCGGCCAAGTGGGGATGATGTGGAGGTGAGTGTGTGTGGCCCCCGCTCTTCAAGGTAAGCTCTGGGGGTCTCACGAAGATCCCATGAGGGCCCTTGGCTTACAACAGCCCAACCTGTGCTACAGCTCATTGGAGAAGAGGAAGACGTGAGTGTTTACGACATTGCTGACCACCCTGACTTTCGTTTCCGTACGACTGACATTGTCATTCGCATTGGCAACACAGAGGATGGGGCTCCGCACAAAGAGGATGAGGTACACCCTGGTTCAAGTGCAGTCCCTGAAGGTGCCACCAGGTGGCTCCAGAGACAAGACCCGAAAATCCTGTGGGCCCAGTGTCCCAGTGCTCCTCAGCCCTGGCACCTGTAGCATCCAGGCTAATCATGGTTTGTGGAGGAGCTGAGCTGGTCATGTCACAGGCCATGCAAGCGTGAAGTCAGTACTGTGGAGCAGAAGAGAGGCTTGGGAGGGAGGGTCTGAGCTAGGCCGAGAGAGGTGGGAGCATTGGTGGGGTTGGGGCACATCCCATATAGGTGAGGAGCAAGAGTCTGGCACAGGAGCCCAATCCAGGGAGGATGAGGAGCCCAGAGCGGGTGAGCGCTATGGCGGGGAGTTTGCAGGGTTTGGGAAGAGCTGTGTTGAGCCCTCTTCTGGTGGCATGCGCACCAGGAGGCCATACCCCAAGTCACCCCTGCAGCTGCTTGTGCTCTTTAGTCCCCATGGCCTCATTCCTTGCCACCTACCTATGGGGCTCCTTCAGCAGGCAGAGGCCTGTGCCCTTCCCAGAAAACTACTGCTTGACTGTGTCCCTCTGCCCAGCAGCCATCAGTGGGTCAGGTGGCCCGCGTGGACGTCAGCAGCAAGGTGGAGGTGGTGTGGGCGGACAACTCCAAGACTATCATTCTGCCCCAGGTAAGCCTCTGGCCGGCCCTGGGCTCACAGCCGTTCTGGGAGTGCTGGCCTATGCTCGGTCCATGTGGGGCTGGAGACAGGCTTTCGGCCCAGGTGAAGAGTCAGAGGCACCCTATCCCCAGGCCCAGGGCCATGTTCTCACACTCCAGGCTTCTCCTGGTTCTGAACTCACCATGTTGAGAAATCGCATGTTACTCCTAGGAGATGGGATTTTCCTTCCAGCAAATACACAAGGGGCGAAGAGCTGGCCTAGTTCCAGCGGACACATAGCCCCACTCCTCTCCTGGCATGCAGGGGCAGCTGTGGGGAGACTGGGTGACTCAGCCGGGGCAGGGAGAGCCTCACCCCCTCCAGGGAAGGGTCAGGGAGTGGCCCACTCTCCTGCACATCCCTCCCTATCACATGTTCCCAGCTCCTGGCGCAGCACCACAAAAGCTGTTCTGTGATGTCAGGAGCTGGCCTGAGGCCTGGCAGAGGACTGGGTTTACTAAGAATTCCCCTAGAGCCCCTCAGCCTTTGGGCAGATGCTGACCCAGTGCGTAGAGCAGGGAGGAAGCCTGACATGGGCTGCTGACTGGGGCTTTGGGTCCTGTCCAGGAAAGGAGAGGTTGGCGAAGCACCCCTCACAGAGACTCAGGGGGTCCCTGGCACAAAGGAGGCTCAAGCTGCAAAGTTGAGAACGGAAAGGGGGGAAGGTAGAATGGGGTCAAGAGGGGCCCTGGGAGTCACCATGAGCTGTGAGGACAGGGTCTCCAGAGGTCCCCCTGGGGGGACAGGCTTCCTGTCTGAGTCATCACACCAATATCTCCTGCCCCAGCACTTGTACAACATTGAGTCCGAGATCGAGGAGTCAGACTACGACTCAGTGGAAGGCAGCACCAGCGGGGCATCTTCGGACGAGTGGGAGGACGACAGCGACAGCTGGGAGACAGACAATGGGCTGGTGGAGGATGAGCACCCCAAGATAGAGGCATCCCCCATCCTGCCCACTGAGCAGCTGCCAGCTCCTGAGGAAGACAAGGGGGTGGTGATTAGTGAAGAGGCTGCCACCGCTGCCATCCAGGGGGCTGTGGCCATGGCCGCCCCCATGGCAGGGCTAATGGAGAAGGCTGGCAAGGATGGGCCCCCCAAGAGTTTCCGAGAGCTGAAGGAGGCCATCAAGATCCTGGAGAGCCTCAAGAACATGACTGTGGAGCAGCTGCTGACCTGCTCCCCCACCTCACCCACTGTGGAGCCTGAGAAGCCCACCAGAGAGAAGAAGTTTCTGGATGATATCAAGAAGCTACAGGAGAACCTCAAGAAGACCCTGGACAATGTGGCCATTGCAGAGGAGGAGAAGATGGAGGCAGCACCCGACGCAGAGCGCAAGGAGGACAAGCCTGACGGACAGTCACCAGTGAAGGCCGAGTGGCCCAGTGAGACCCCTGTGCTCTGCCAGCAGTGTGGCGGCAAGCCCGGCGTCACCTTCACCAGCGCCAAGGGCGAGGTCTTCTCAGTGTTGGAGTTCGCACCCTGTGAGTGGGCCACCCCTGTCCTCACCTTCCCCTGTCTGCTGCAGGGCTCCTGATACTGAACACACATCTGGTGTGTGCCCCCACCACCAGCACTCCTGCCCAGAGCAGGCAGCGTCTGCAGGAACAGTGGGAAGCAGGCCCGGGGTGGGGGCAGCTTTGCAGTGCCTCCCTATGGGGACTGACTCTTCTCTTCTTCCCCAGCAAATCACTCTTTTAAGAAAATTGAGTTCCAGCCTCCAGAAGCCAAGAAGTTCTTCAGCACAGTGCGGAAGGAGATGGCACTGCTGGCTACCTCACTGCCTGATGGCATCATGGTCAAGACTTTTGAGGACAGAATGGCAAGTGGGTTGGCTGGGGCTTGGCGGGGGCAGGTGCAGATGTGCTGTGTGGGCACTCAGTGCCCAACCATCTACCAGCCTGGGTCTTATGAGCTGACCGGCCCCTGAGCAGCGGCCGCTCACCCACACACTTTCACAGGGAGAGGACAGCTTCACCAGAGGAGGGCTCAGTCATGCAGGCCCGGGGCCTGAGGTGGTTCTTTGCTCTCTGAAAAATTAGCTCAGGGCCAGGGATGTAGCTGAGTGGTGCATGGGCAAGCACATAGTCCTGAATTTGATCCCTGGTACTAGAAAGAAAACAAAAAATTGGCTTAAAATTAATTATTTAAGTACATAAGTCTGGCTGGACGTGGTGGCTCATGCCTGTAATCCCAGCACTTGGGAGGCAGAGACAGGAGGATTGCTGAGTTCGAGGCTTACCTGGGCTACATAGTGAGCTCAGACCCAGCCTGAACTACAAAGTGAGACCCTGTCTCAAAAAAAAAAAAAGTACATAAGTCTGCTATAATTTCTGAAAAATCAAAACAATTCAGAAAGACCTTGAGTCATCCTTAACTCAACCGCAGCTCCTTTTTCCCCACATCTGAGGCCCTTTCTCAATTTCCAAAGATGTGACATTGGACATGGGTGGATATCCTTCTGGATGATCTTTTTAAAGATAGTTCTGCATTCTTGTGTATCATCATAGCACCCCTTATTTTGTACAATTTAGTTACACAAACAGTGTGTCACTCACTATATATGACACTGCAGTTTGCTTTTCTCAATGTAATCGTTGATGAGAGACCTGCCCTTGGTATTCGTGTTGACTCAGCTGGTTCCTGTCACTATAGAGCAGCACATTCCATTTTCTGCTCCTCTGCTTGTGGACAGGACCTGCTGCTCCGTCCTGTTTGGGGAAGCAGTGTGCAGAACAGACAGGGATAATCTCCCCTAGCAGCTCACTACTGTGACCTCAGCCCGTGCTAGACACTGAGCGGGTTCAGGGCCTCTACTCAGGCCCTGTTCTGGAAGGAGCCAGAGAGAAGAAAGAGGAGGGATCCTACTGTCAGCCGCCCCAACCACCCCGTGACCAGATCTTACAACACTTATGTTTCTCCTGGGTTTTGGTACAATTCCTTTAGAAAGTTCCAGCCAGGGGGGAAAAAAAGAAAGTTCCAGCCAGTCTCAGCTCTGCCAAGAGATAAAGGGAGCTGTGTGTTCTGTTGTGTTACGGCTTTTTCCAGATCTCAGAGGCATTCAGGATGGCACAGATCCAAACATACATGAGGGGGTTGTTATCCCAGTTGGTACTTCACCCCTTCCATATCTTCTTGCCCCTCATTCCTCGGTGCTGTTGCTCTGGCAGTCACAGAACGTTGTGGCACATGCCCAGAACCCACATGCCATAGCCTGGCTCTTGGGGGCTTAACAACCTTGTGGTCTCCCAACATGTGCCCTGGAATTCAGATCTCCCGTGGTGCTATCCTTCTGGTTGAGACCATCCTGCCTCTGCGTCTCTCTAGTGAAGATATGCACATGCAGCACCTCTGTTGCTAGTGCTGTCTGGAGAGCCAGGCTGGTGCCTCTCCCACTGCATCAGTACAGTGCCATGAAAAGGAACAAAGCCAGGCCCTGCGTGCCAACTGTACCCTCTCTCTTCCCCATTAGGACCTCTTCTCAGCACTAATCAAGGGCCCCACTCGAACCCCCTACGAGGATGGCCTGTATCTGTTTGACATCCAGCTGCCCAACATCTACCCAGCGGTACCGCCCCACTTTTGCTACCTCTCCCAGTGCAGTGGCCGCTTGAACCCCAATTTGTATGACAATGGGAAGGTGTGCGTCAGTCTCCTGGGCACCTGGATCGGCAAGGTGAGTGAGGCACTGTGCCCCTGCTAGGATACGGAGACGAGGCGGTGTCCAGGACATACCTGATGACCCCTGTGTGTTTCAGGGGACAGAGAGGTGGACAAGTAAATCCAGCCTGCTCCAGGTGCTCATCTCCATCCAAGGTGCGCTGGGCCGGGCAAGGTCACACTGGCTGGGGGTGGAGGGCAGACCTGCCCGGGTCCACTTCCCCCACCACTGAGGCAGGGTGTCCTCACAGGTCTGATCCTGGTGAATGAGCCTTACTACAATGAGGCCGGCTTCGACAGTGACCGGGGCTTGCAGGAAGGCTACGAGAACAGTCGCTGCTATAATGAGATGGCCCTGATCCGTGTGGTACAGTCCATGACCCAGTTGGTTCGTCGGCCCCCAGAGGTGTTTGAGCAGGAGATCCGGCAGCACTTCAGCAGTGGCGGCTGGCGGCTAGTGAACCGCATCGAGTCCTGGTTGGAGACCCACGCCTTGCTGGAGAGGGCCCAGGCACTGCCCAACGGGGTTGGCAAGGACAGCAGCTCGCCAGAGCCGCCTGCTCTGGCCGAGCTCTCAGACTCCGGTCGAGAAGAACCTGAGGAGGGTGGAGTGGCCACCGGAGAGGCCTCCCAGGGCTCAGACTCAGAGGGTGGCGCCCAGGGCCTGGCCTCCACCAGCAGGGACCACACAGATCAGACTTCGGAGACGGCGCCTGACGCGTCCGTACCACCCAGTGTCAAACCAAAGAAGCGGAGAAAGAGCTACCGGAGCTTCTTGCCTGAGAAGAGTGGCTACCCTGACATAGGCTTTCCCCTCTTCCCACTCTCTAAGGGTTTCATCAAGAGCATCAGGGGTGTCCTGATGCAGTTCCGGGCTGCCCTGCTGGAGGCAGGCATGCCCGAAAGCACAGAGGACAAGTAGCCTCCAGCCCACAAGGAAGGAGCGTCATGGTGGGAGAAGCCAGCCGCTGCCTGCTCACTCCCTGCCCTGGACCCTCACTTCTTTCTAGCCCTTGTCCCCAGTGCGAGCCTCCCACTGCCCTCTTCTCCCCAAGGCAAGTTTGATTCTGAAGTGCAAGAAGTGTCCCAATATGCTGCGTTTCTTTTCTGAAACAATCTTTCAATAGGCAGGTCCCTTGTGGCAGAGAAATCCAGAACCCAGTTGCGATTTTCCGCTTGTCGCCCCAGGCAGAATGTCTGGACACTTATCCCTTGCTGTCCTCTTCTCAGGTCAGAGGTGTGGTGTTCCAGGGCCCTGCGGGGCAGGAAAGTGGATGTGCCTTGCATGAAGTACGGGCTGCTCCTGCAGCGCCCCTGGTCCCTTGTAGCAGTTGGACTGTAGCCTCCCCACATCTCTGCTGCCACCACCACTGGGTCCCCTCGGCCCCGCAGCGTGAACATTATCCCATGGGAGCTGTAGCTGCTATCCCTGACTTCCAGCTCTGGCCTGTTTGCTACATTATAACCCTTAGACCTACTGAGCTTGCTGTCTACAAGAAGTCAGGAGCAAGCGAGGTTCAGGGCAACACTGGGCGAGGTGGTAGCCA
Source organism: Thryonomys swinderianus (assembly GCA_004025085.1). Classification (NCBI taxonomy): domain Eukaryota; kingdom Metazoa; phylum Chordata; class Mammalia; order Rodentia; family Thryonomyidae; genus Thryonomys; species Thryonomys swinderianus. The sequence continues at coordinate 15,679 of PVIC010010358.1, read as the reverse complement.
TCGCATCCATATGGAGTTGAGGGCCAGGAACTGCTGGGAGGAGCAGCTGCCTCGCTTGCTTTTCTCCTCCATGACTGGTGGGGTGGGTGCTAGCAGCTCTGGCCCAGGCTATGGCTGGGGGACCTTCCAGACTTCTGCTATCCAGCAAGGAGGCAGGGGCACAGGCCAGGTGAGCACCAGGGCCTTCCCCACCCAGCAGCTCGGCCCCTGCCGGGATGAGAGCAAGCGAGCAAGCAAGTACTAGGCCTCAGCAGCCCTCCACTTACACACACAGGCTCAGTCCAGAGAGGGTGGGAGGTGGCAGCGGGGAGCTCACCCCTCCCCCAACTCCTATAGAGACAGGCCCAGAGGTTTACAAGTTTTCTAAGCTTTTGATAATGTGAAGCTCCAGGTTAAGAGGATGCTGTTGAGCACATTGCAGCTATGTAATTTCTGGTGTATGTATGTAATATTTAAGATTGGAGAAAAAAATCTCAAAAGCAAATATTAACTCTTAATAGAAAAAAAGACAAAAAAAAAAAAAAGCCAAAGCATGATGCGTCTTGTCAGCCTTAAGTGGGCTCCACACCTGTGCTGTGCCAGGACTACCCAGGCAGCAGAGCTTCGGGAAGGATGGAGCTGGACCACGTGCCACAGCACTCCCTGGCACCCAGACTGGGTATCTAGAGACACATCCAGAGTGCCTGGGGGGCTACGCTTCCCCGTGCGCCAGTCATGTGGAGATGTGAATGCCTACTGCTTATGATATCTGTATAAAGTGCTGTGTGATTAAACTTTTTTTTACTTGCATTTTTTTTTTTTGGTTGGCTCATTAACAAGACAAGGTAACACCATTAAACCTGCCTCTGCCATTCAGCTGGGCTCTGTTGCCTTCCTTCCTCATGTGCCAGTGTCCCTCACCCCCACCTCACCAGGAAAGGCTTGTGGCAGTGGGTCCCTGTGGCATCTCAGGTCAGAATTCCTGGGCTGGCTGGGTCAGATGTTGAGTGTGTCAGCTCTCTCACCTCTGAGCGGGGGAATGATCCTGGCTCAGGTGATTCTCCTTAAAAGCCCAGCAGCCCAGGTGTCTGCCTCCGTACAGCTGTGGTCCCCAGCAGCCAGACTGATCCATTCTGTCCCTCCCAGGTCTGGGGGAGCTGACTCGAGTCCCTGTGGTAGGCAGGTGACTCTCCTGCTCTGAAAGCCCACGTGGCTGCTCAGGAAGACTGGCAGCTACCCCTCCCTGCTTTGAACTTCTGCCCAGCACTACTGTACAAGACACGGTGATTAAGGGCAGAGGCTGCTGAGTTAGCCTGGAGGAGCCTGTGTGCCCTCCAGGAAAGCGCCAACTGCCACTTAGACTTTGAAATCTTTCCCTAGCACTCCTTGCTGGTTTCCCTGATGCCTTTAATGCAGACATTTTCCTGCTTCAGCCACGCTCAGCAGCTGGCTGTGTCCCAAGGTCAGAGACAGGAGCACAGAGCCACAGCCTTCCTAGGTGGGAGTCCCAGCAGCCTTCCAGGCTCAAGGGACTCTTCAGGCTGAAGGTGGCCTGAGCACCAGTGCAGGAGAGGCTGTGTGCCCACTACCCAGTGCTGTGATAATGTCATCCAACATGGGAGCACCACTAGGTATCGGTGACTGAATTCTAAGGCCCCAGCTAGGACAAGACCACATTCCTCCCCTAGGACAGGACCAGCAGCTGGGATTATCACTTTATTTGGACTTGAGGCATGGAAGAGGGCTCCCAGAACAAATGGGGCTGCCTGGCCCATTCTGGTCTCTGGTCTTCCCAAAGCATAGCCCCCACTGTTGCACCCATCTCTGGAAGAGTCATCACTCCACATGAGCTGTAGACAGGACCTTCCTTCCAAGGTAGGAGGGCCCTGATCTCAGCGTACACCAGCCGACAGGACTGCAGGGCCTGTGGGGTCATGCAGCCTCTTGGGAGGATGGGGACCCCCCACCACTGACCATCCAGAGGCAGTCAGGTTGAACCTGGCCCTGCACTGCCTCAGTGACCAGCAACTCCCCATCCACAGCAAACACACCCCTCCCATCCTTGCACTCCAGGCGGAAGGCAACCACAGGCACGTGCACCAAGTATGGGCAGTCATACTCCATGTGCTTGCCGCTCTCCATGGCCAGGAAGAGGCGCAACAGCATGGTCCTCGGTACCCCTGCGCGCACGTAGAACAGGTGCATGACACCAGCAGCGCATCGGCCCATGGGTGCTGTGAACATCTTGCTGCCCATGTGAGTGTGTAGCAGGGCCAGCACCAACACAAAGTTCTGCTCGGGCACCATGGTCCAGTGCGAGGGCACCGGCTCATCCAAGGGAACAAGGTGTGAATCCACAGGGCCCCCCTGCAGCAGCACAGGGGAAGTGGATGCCTTCCTGGAGAGAGCACTTCCTGTGGGGAGGTAGGCCAGTTGGCCCCGGTAGGTGCGCAGGTTCACCAGGCGGAAGAAGGTGCCCACAGTGAAGCGCTTCTCCCCCAAGCACCGATACTTCTCGCTCTCCATGTCCACATCAGCCACCAAGCCCCAAGCCAGACTGAGCACAGAGAAGAGGCGAATCCCCGAGGCCGTGTGCAGAGACAGAAGGTTCATGGGTGACAGGAGCCGGCGGCACAGCAGCAGTGTGCAGTTGGTCAGCAGGTCTTCGTTTGTCACCTGTTCGTAGCTGCAGGAGAAAGGTCAGGTGGGGCAGGGCAGAAGCCCAGCCATCCTCCCCTCGCTGCTCCCCTTGCAGTGGGGGCAGGCAAAACCTGTGCTGTTCCCAGGCAGCTATCCAGGGCAGTGACAGCGACTGGAGCCAGCCGGGACCATCAAGAAAGGACCTTAGAAACGAGGACAGAACTCTGGAAGAAGAGCACATGGGCACTAGATCGGCCTGTAGCAATCTAGGAAAGAAACCCTGGCAGCAGGAACACAGAGGTGGCACAGAGGCCCTGGACTCACCCAGCATAGTGGTTTAAGGAAGCGGCCAGTGCGTTACCGGAGCCTCCCGGGAGGCTGCACAGGGGCTTCCGGATAGCGGTCTTCCAGTCCGGCCTGTCCATGAGCCCGTTCACCACCTATGAGCAGCAGCGGCTTCAACTCGGGCAGCCCCGCCCTGCCCCAGCTCAGGCCAGCCTAGGGCGCAAACCTCACCTCGTGCACCAGCCCGTCCCCAGACATGATCACCAGTGCGTCCCAGGGGCCCAGCTCCTCCGTCCGCACCAGCTCCCGCGCATGGTTCTGCCGCTCTGAGGGGAAACTTGCCGTTCTTAGGGCCCAAGGAATTCACACACCCTCGGGGATGGGACGACGTCTACTCACCAGTGACCAGCAGCTTGAAGGAGACTTCAGCCTCGGCCAGAAGGGGCTGCACGAGTCTCTGGAACTGCTGCAGCGCCTTGCCCTTGCCACTGCGCGGATTCAGCAACACCAGTACCCGGCAGGGCCGCGGGAGAGCGGCCAGGGGGCAGCCGCCTACTAGGACAAACCGGAGAGAGCCGCGTACCCAACCCGCCGCTAGAGGCTGGGGAGCGCAGCAGGAGCACCGGGGTGGAACCTAGCGTCCGTAACTGACCCCATAGATCCCGCCAGAGGAAACGGCACAGGGCACCCGATACCGCCTTTCCTTGGCTCAGACCCAGCCGCCCTTTAGCCTCATATGAGCTTCTCTTTGGTGTCCCCAGCTTCTCTTCTGGAGATCCACCATTTTCTGAGAGGGAGAGGGCACGCCCTACAGCCCTTCCCAGCCGTGCCCGCACAAACCTGGATCCATAGCCTCGTCCTGTGGCTCCCGCTGCCAAGGGGCCCCTGGGACTGTCGGGGCGCTCCCCGCGGTGACGGCGGGTCTTGCCTTCAGCTCCTTATCGGTACCGCCCAGGAGGGCGTCGCGGGGCCGGTTGTGGGGCTCGCCCTCCCCGCCCGGAGCTGGGACTCTGGGGGCACCCGCGTCATTCCCCGCCGTGTCCAGATCTGAGGGAGAGGAGGACAGAGAGCTGGCCGCAGGTCCTGGATACAAGATGAGCGCCCGACTGGATCCGGAGACCACAGCGGGGAGTTGAGCTCTGCTGAATCGCCCGGAAGCCGTGGGGTCCCGGACCGAGCTTCCTAGGAGCAGAGGTCCAGGGCTACTAAGGAGCTGACTTCCAGCCTCCCGAGGCGAAGGGTCTTTTTCTGGGGCCGTCGCGTTGTGGCCGGATGGATGAGTCAGGGCCCGTGGCTTCGTTCATCTGACAAGTTCGTCACCCTGCCAGGCTGTCGGGGAGTGAAGTCCTGATTTGTATCCTAGACCTGGAGCTTACAGCGATAGACAGGAAGTTCAGAGCGACTGGGGCGACCGCGCACCTGCCAGGATTGTGCTCCGCAGGGACACTCGCCGCGAGAGGGCACGGCGCGTGGCCCAGTTCTCTCCTGCGGACCCAGGGGCCACCAACCACGGGAGAGTGGCGAGATCCACGCAGGGAGACTGACTGGCTGTTGAGGCACCCACGCCGTTCCCCACAGTGGCCTGGGACGGAACACAGCTGCGTAATCCCGAACTCAGCCCCACGACTGAGGTACAACAGAAACGCCAGCTGGCGCGGAATCCCAGGCTCGCTGCCTCTTGCCTCAAACTTTTCGCAACTTCTTGGCGCCGCGCGGAGGCGCGGGGAGGGCACTGTACCCCGGCTCTGTCTGGCCACGCCCCGCTTTCCTCCGGCTGGGGGGGGGGACCACAGTCTCGGACCCACATCCCCGTCCCCTCCGCACAGTCCCCAGCCCTGTTGGCGCCCGCGACTCGCCCACGCGCAGGTTTCTGGGATGCAGCTGCGCACCCCTCCGCTCCGCGGGCTTTAAAAGAACCGAGGCCCTGAATCCCGGGAAGGGCGCCTCTCGGACACGGCATCCCGGGCACGCCAAGATGAGCACCCAGCGCAAGAGGGGGCGCAGGCCTTGCGCGAGCTCGCCTCGGTGCCGATTCTGGCTCCGACACGGGCAGCGCGTGGCCTGCGCTCATCACCCAGAGCTGCACCCCGCCGTCCGACCTCGCAGCCCAGTTCGGAGTCGGCAGCCGGGATGCAGCGCGCCCGCCCCAGGCCACCGGAACGCGAAGCCCGGACCACTCCCGGCCCCCAGCCCTCCTGCGGGCCAGGACCTCCCGTCCCTCCCTCGCGTCCATCCACAGGCCCCCCTTTTCTTCCTCCCTCGCTGTTCCGCCAACGATTTAAGTTTCTGGACCAGCTCATCGCGGAGCCCGAGGCAGCCTGGAGCCCCGTCTCGGGGAAAACTGGACTGGCTGCGGGCTGCGAGGCAGAGTACGAGATGGGGCGGAAGAAGCTTTGTCAGCAGCCCTAAAAGTTGGATCCTTTCCCTCAGGTGCCCTGACGAGGCTCACCTGGACCACAGAAGCTGCGTGCAGCGGGCGGTCAGCTCCACGCTTCCGGCACCCGGAGAGGAGCCTGGCAGGGTGGACCGGCCTAGGGTCCCGGAGCGTAGTGGGTACGCAAGCATAGAGGGCGTGGTCCCGTCGCCCCAGTCCCTCTTGCTGGCTCCGCGGGAAACCCGGAGGCGAACCGGAACGCGTGAGTTCGTGTGTGTGTGTGTGTGTGTGTGTGTGTGTGTGTGTGTGTGTGTGCGCGCGCGCGCGCGCAAGCGCGAGTGTGTAAGTGTCCGCGCAAGCGCGCTACATTTCGCGGCAAGTGACCTGAACGTGTCCGCGATCGACTAGAGTTAAATCCCTGGAAGGTTATTTGCAGAGACTGCGAGGAAGAAGTTGCCAAGGTCGACCTGACCCAAGTAGGGCAAGAGTTTGGGGCGACATCAGGCTCAGAAGGAGGCGGAGACTGTCCGGGCCCGGGCTTCGGGGGCTCACGCGCAGACGGAGGAGCCCATCCGACTCACACCCCCTCCCATCGCAACATCTAGTCGAGAAGAGCGGGATCCGGAAGCGGCGAGGAGCCAGTCAGCCCCGCGGGACAGAACCGGAGATGCCTCAATGGTATCTTCTTGGTGGGCCGGTCTCATGCCCAACCTTTGGGGGGCCCCTGGGACTCGCGAGCCCTGGTCCGCTGCATGCGGAGCGTCCCGAGCGCGCTCAGAGGTGACTCAGCGTCGGACGGAGAAACTCCCGGAAACAAGAGACCAGAGGAGAGGAGGGGAGGGGAGGGGAGGGTTATCATCACCCATCCCCAGAAAAGCGACACGCGTCCGTGGGGACCGGCCCTGCGTCCCCGCCGCCCCCATTCTCCCTCCAGCCTTCCCTAGTGGGGGAGGGGCAGCCAGGCAGCCGCAGTGCCGCGGTCACGCGCAGCAGGGACGCGAGCGGCAGCGCGGAGTGGGTGCTCCGCGCCGAAACACCGGCCAGATCTGCCCACCTCGCCTTTCAGCTCTCTCTCCCTCACTCCTAGTCAGGGCTTCGGCCTCTAGAAGCTGGAGGGTGTTGGCTGCGGAAACCGGCCTAGGCATCCCCCCCCCGGCCCCCATCACAGACTTCTGCATCCCCCCTCGGAGGGGCCTTTCCAACCTGGCCTGATAAGCCGGTGTCACTAAGGCTGGGGAGGGAAAACAGGGAAAGCCTTGTGAGTGAGTTGTGGGGGAGGATCCTCTTCCTCTCGGGGCCCCAGGCTGGAGGTTTTGAGGCGACAGGGCTGCCACGGGCCGAGTGACCGGAAACAGTTGGTGAAGGGAGGTGGGGCAGGGCTCTTTATCCCTGCTCTGCCCCCCACCTCCCGGCTCAGGAAGCCCCAGCGCGGGGAGGCAAAGGGCAGAGCCCTCTGGCCCCTGTTCCAGCCGGCACAATGCCTCCTCTGTCCTGACTACTGCCTCACTCCTCGGCCCCCTTACCTTCGGGGCTCTGCTCTGCCCCCCTCATTCACATCATTTGTCTCCCCCTCCATGACCCGGCTGCCATTTCCAGATCCTTTCCCTTCTCTCGTCTAAAGAACGCTATCCTCTTTCCAAAAACTTACCCATGTGCAGCCCTGGCCAAAAGGCAATAGCAAGGCGCTTCTTTGCTCTTGACCAATGGGAACCCAAACCCTGGAGTAGAGTCCTCGACAAAACAGACCCATTCCCAGAGGAGCCTAGAAGCAAACCCGCAGGCTGGAGGCCAAGTCCTGCCAGAGCCTGCCTTGTGTTCTAGGCCGTCCTGGGTGTGACTTCCCATTTGTTGGCCGTGCCAGGTGCTGGGTTTGCCATAGGCTACGTGGAGGTCTAGAGGTGCAGATGGGTGGTGGAGGCTTCTATAGCTGTGTGGCCTTTGCTTAGTTTTCTGCTTCTCTATACTGAGTCTTTTTTTTTTCTACCTTCCACTGCCCCTCACCAACCTTCAGGCCTTCTGATTCTGGCTACAATTCAAGGTCGTTACTTCCAGAACACTATCTTCTTTTTCTTGCTTATGGTTCTAGGAACCAAACCCGGGACCTTCATATTGAGCTATATTACCAGAGCTTTTTAAAAATTTTTTATTTTGAGACACATTCTTGCCAAATCAACAATTGCTTGGGCTGGGCTCAGTTTGCATTATTCCTGCCTTTTCTCCCAGAATGTGTGATTACTGGTATATGCCACCTACTCACTGTTGGTGTACACAGAAAGGAGAGAGAAGAGAATAGTGTGTGTACTCACTGCATATCGAACCCAGAGCCCTGAGAATTTTAATCACAGCTCTTCCACTGAACTATTCCTAGCCCAAGATTTATTGTTTAGATTTAATTTAGATCTATTCTCCATACCTTTTGTTTGTTTGTCTCTGTGTAGTTCAGACAGGCCTCAAACTCTTTGGTGATCCTTCTATCTCAGTCTTCCAAACTCTGGGATTACAGATGTATACCATCACCCCCAGTTGCATGACGGTTTATGGACATGTTCTTTCTCAGGGTAAAAGGGAGGAAAAACCAAAGTTTTTAGGACCCTAGTGTGAATCAGGTTCATGTTTTCGCAGGAAGTATGAGTGTGTGTGTGTGATCCTGTGAGTGTCCGAGGAAGGGGGTGTTAGGAAACCAGGCCTACCCTCCTTCTAGTGTTGCCTGGGTCTGTGGGGAATCTGTGGGGAGGAGCTGTGTTGCAGCCAGGCTCCCACACCGTTCCTGCTACTTTGACCTTCAGATCCTGGCTTTTACCTCGGCTTATGGCATCTTCAGCTTCCTGAGCAGATGGGTTGGTTTCCCAGTCCTGGAAGAAGAGCTGGGTTTGTGCTGCATGGTACGTTAGGCACATTTCTGCACAGATTTAAAGCATCACAGACATATCATCTTACATTTCTGGAGGTCTGAAGTCTACGTGGACCTGAGAGGTTAAATCACCTGGCTTTTTCTAGCTCCTAGGGCCCACCTGCAGTCCTTGGCTCAGGGTCCCTTCCTTCACTTGTGAAAACAGCACTGTAGCATCTTCAGATCTTACCTCTGCCTGGCTTCTGCTCCAAGATGTCAAATCTGCTGTCTGTATGTTCTAGGAAGTCTGAGATTGCACTTGTTCCACCCAAATGGTCCAGGATAATATCACATTTGAAGATCCTCAATTATCCTACAAAATCCCTTTTGCCCTTTAAGGTAATATATCCATAGGTTCCAGGGTTATGCCATGGATGTCATCAAGAGCCATTATTTTGCCAAGCACAGAAGAGTAGGTAAAGAGCCTAGGAATTGTGTCCTTACTTGGTTCCAGAACCTTATTTTTACAGGCCTTCTTTTCCAACTCCCTTTCTCCAAATCTAAACAAGCAAACACAAACCAGGACCTTACTTCCCCCAAAATGAGCATTTGTAGAATAAAGTTAAAAACATCTTCACTGGGATTGAGACATGATTCTGTAGACTTTGTGGTCTTTTCTCATCCAGCACAGAAAAAAATTGGTTTCCATTTTCTGAAAATTACCCAAGAAGGAGAAATTGGTATCTTTGCTAAACGTAGTAATTACAGGATTGCAAAACCTCAACTTTCCACCCAAGGAAAGGTTGGAAGCAGACCAACCTGGCCATTTTCAGCCTGGCAGAATTCTGTACACTGCTTTGCAGGAAGGGTATGCCCCTTGGGAATGATACCCTGGGCACCCACAGAAATGCGTGGCCCTACCAGCTCCTGTCACATGACCTGGCACTGTAGCTGTTTCTACTCTTCTGTGGCAAGGCTGGACCAGCCCTACTGAAAGCCACAGCCCTCGGGAAGTGTCACTCATGGGGAACACTGTGGGCTGACTGGCATCAGCTCCTATTCAGGCCCAAAGTGGGCTCAGGCCTACCCTCTGATGTCAATCCCACATCCTCCCCTAGGGAGGGGATTGCTGCACCCCTTTCTGCCCCAGTTGCAGCTAGGCCTCGCTCCACCCAACTCTGTCTCTCCCTCATGTGCCTACAGCTGCTGGTCTGGATAACTCCAGAGGAGACAGTCCCAGTAGCGATATCACACCAGGGCCCGGGAGACCTGGGAACCAGGAAGCCAGATGTGGCATCTCTGAACTAGGAAGCAGGAAAACAGAGCTGCTTTCATCCCAGTGTGGATGGTGGTGACTGAGGGGATGGGTGTGTGTGTGCAGTTTTCCACTTTTGCACCTCTTGAAAGCTAAACCGTGTCCTTGGGTGGTTCCCAAAGCAAACAGAGAGGACTGGATGTGGCCCTGGGCCAGGCTGTGCCTTGCAGATAATGTGAAGCTATTTCCATCCACCTGAGAGTGGACCCGTGAGGCTTTGGGAGATGCTCCCTGGCAACACCCCCTGCCTCTCTCCTTTACCCAGATCTGAAACCAGACAGCCTTCTTCCATTGAAGCCAATTAATAGGGGGTCCAGGGGACAAAGAAGGGGTCCAGGCGTCCAATTTCACCAATGTGGAAAAAGACAAGCATGGCTTGCTTGCTTCTCTGCTCATTATCCAAAGCCCAGAATAGAAATCCTGCTTCTCTGGAGGCTTGTTTTCTGAAGGTCAGACCCTTCAATTCTTTCCAGGCACAAGCCTGGTAATTTAAGTAATAATTACTCAGGATAGGCTGGACAGCTGGGGTTGGGAGCAGTGCTCTTGACTACAGTTGCCCTGGCCTAACTGGTGCGGCAAGAAAGGATGCTGTGCAGATCCAATCTGACAGGAGAGCCCTTTCCAGAGGCAGAGTTCCCATGTCCTCTCTGCTCATTGCCTGCTAGTCCTGATCACAGCACTGTGACTGACATCTTGAAAATGAGTTACGATGTCATTTCTCCTTCAAGGCAGCATCTGGTGATCCCGGCTACCTCCTCTAATAGTCCCTGTTTTGAAACTGAACTCATGGGGCTGGGGATGTAGCTCAGGTGGTAGAGCATATGTTTAGCATGTGTGAGGCCCTGGTTCAATTCCCAAGATCATTCACACACACAAAATTCAAAACTGCAGAGTAAGTGAATACCTACCTAGGTGCTGGAGATTTGGGTTTTTAATATTTGGCATTGTGTTAATCCATGAAAAAAATATTTATAATATGTAATTAAAAGAAAATAGAAGGGCCAGGCATGTTGGCTCACACCTGTAATCCCAGCACTCAGGAGGCAGAGACAGGAGGATTGCTGAGTTCAAGGCTTGCCTGGGCTACATATTGAGCTCAGGGCCAGCCTGAACTACAAAGCAAGACCCTGTCTCAAAAAAAAAAAAAGAAAGTAGAAGGAACCTGGAGTGTATTCTCCCTCTCTTCCCCCTTTGTCTTCCATCGCTCTTTGTCTTCTCCCTAAAACTGCAGGCAGCAAGATTCTGCACTCAAGAGTCCACAAGCACTGATCACAGGCTGACCTCCCCACCTGCATCCCTCTGGCAGAGGCAGCAGGGCCCCCAGGGAAGGTGCTGCATCTGGACTCCAGGTGCGCCCAGAAAGACACCTTCTCACACCACAGACCGAAGCCACTGGGGAAGGGCACATGGTTCTGATGCAGAGTTAAAACATCAGGCTTCTTGACTCTGCGTGACCTAGAAAAACCCATAGCATCAGAATCTGGCATTTGCAAACAAGCATGGACTATTTTAGGATGAGTTCCAATTGTACTGACAGTGCTCGTAACTACTTGGTTCTCAGATAAGAACTTTGTGCTCTTAAGAAGGGAAAGAATTCGCTGGGTGTGGTGGCTCACGCCTGTAATCCCAGCACTCAGGAGGCAGAGACAGGCGGATTGCTGAGTTCGAGGCCTGCCTAGGCTCCATAGTGAGCTCAGAGCCAGCCTGAACTACAAAGTGAGACAAAACCAAGAAGGGAAAGAATTCAATAACTGCAAAGATGATTCATGTGGGTTGGGCCCTGCCCCTTTGCAGCCACTGGCAGGCAGTCATTCCTGGGGAGTTTGTCCTCATGTGTGGATCTGTCCTCTCTGTCTGCAGCCTTCAGGGGACCAGAGCCATAAAGGCTGGGCAGGAGCTGGAAAGAGAAGCTGGTTATCTGAGGTCTCAGGTGCACTTGATGTGCTGAGCCCCTAGACTAAGAGCTTCTTTCTGGCTGTACAACAGGTCCTGTGTGCCGAGAGTGTTCAGCAAAGACCAGCATGTCCACTGTGCAGACAATGGTGGAAAACTAACCCAGGATCACCAATTAGCTCTTGAGAAACTTCAGCTGGGCTCAGTGGTATATACCTGTAATCCCAGTACGCAAGAGCTATGGTCAGAAGCCTGCACTACATTGTGAGTTCAAGAGCAGCTTAAACTACACAGTGGGACCCTGTCTCAAAAAAGAGTAAGGATGTTTTAAAAATAAGATGAGGGACTTAAAGTTCCTTGAGTCCTTCTGCCTCAGTCTCCCAGGTGCTAGGATTAAAACATGAATCATCATGCCTACCACAAATGTTACTTGTGCCCAGAAATTCAAGCCCAGCCCAGACAACATAGTGAGACCCTGTGTCTCAGAAACAGCATTTAAATATATTATTATATTATTATGTAATCGCCTAGCTATTGCACTTCTAGGTGTGCACCTAAGGGGAAATGAAAACACATGTCCATGTAAAAATTTGTACACAAATATTTTTTACAATGCAGCATTGTTTACAATGGCCCAAGGTTGGAGACGCCACACATGTTCCTCAGTAGATGAGTGGGTAGATATGAATGTGTCATATTCATCCAAGGAAATGAATGCTCTTTGTCCACTGTGTTAGTTGGCTTTCTGTCCTGATAATACCTGAAATAAACAGCTTATGAAAGGTTTATTTTGGCTCACAGATTTAGAGCATTCAGTCCATGGTTGGTCAGATGCTTGGATCATGAGAAGTGTGTAGCAAAGCAAAATGGTTCACTTCCTGATCAAGGAGTGAAACAAACAGCAAGAGGAAGGGACTGGGGTCCCCAGTTCCCTTGGAGGACACCCATGGTCATTGAGACCTCCCAGTGCCCACCTCTTACATGCTCCGCCACTTCCCAGGGACCTCTGGGGGAAAAGCATCTAATCATAGCTGTCCTGTAAAGAGACAGAGTCCTGCTACAGGCCAACAGTGTGGGTGAGCCTCAAACAGACACTGAGAGGAAGAATGTGCATGCTGAGGGCCACAGCGTCTGAGTCCATTTGTACAAAACTTTGTGGCCAGAACTGGCACATCTCTCAAGACAGAAAGCAGACCGGCAGCTGCCAGGGCTTGCGGAAGGGCTTGGGGAATAACTCTTCATGGCCACAGGGTTTTATTTTGCAGTGGTGATAATGTTTTGGAACCTAAATAGCCATGGTGGTTTCACAACATCATGAACGTGCTTATTGCTGCTAAATTGTTATGAACTCATTTGGTAGCCCAGCATGACCTTGAACTCAGGGCAATCTTGCCTCAGCTCCCCAAGTGTTGGAATTACAGGTATGCACTGCCATACTGGAAACAAGGTCTTGGTAAATTGCTGAATTGCTTATGGTGTAATCAAACTTGAGATCCTCTTGCCTCAGCATCTGAGAGGGCTGAGATTATAGCTGTGGGACACCATGTATGGCTTCTTTTGATTTTTAGTGAGGAGTTTGAAAGAACAGGCACTGTCCCTTTTGGGATCATGCTTTTGTGATATACAGTGTCTATTTCTGAGGATGGAGCTGAACCTCTGACCAGAGCCGGACAGTGTAGTTATCCTACTTTTGGTTCCAGCCATGTTTTCTTTGCCGTTGTGTCACTGGGAGACCAGTACTTCGGGTTTCTCCAACTGCTTAGAGCCACCTCTCCTATCCTTACAACTGTGACAGGTCGCACTCAGAACTTTGGTGGCCTTATTTGGAGGGGCTTCAACTTGTCTAAAAAGTAGTATCACACAAGAGAAACCCTCAGCGCTAATCCTTGGTTGTCAATGTTATTTTCTTCCTTTTCTTTTTCTGTATTTCCCTCACGAGGCATGCACTATGTGTGGAGTTTTTTATTGAAGTCTAACTACATACAGTAAAGTGCAGAGATCATGAATTTCATGAATGAATTAATACATGGGTACTACTACTAATAAAAAAATATAACAGCCTAGAAACCTCTCTTCATGGCCCATTTTGTCCCTCCCTAATTTCCCAAAGTTAATCATACATATGATGCATTATTTTATTTTGGGGGGAAAGATTTAAAAATTAAACAAAGTCCATTAAAGATGGAAAAATGTTACACCCCAGCCCTGTACAGGGGTTGCGACCCTAGTACAGGGCTTGCCTACCCTTTCTGGTTAGGAAGGCCTTACCAAGTGGCTCCTTACCAAGAATCCTCAGGACTCCAGGTGTGTTTGGGTTCACTCCACTCCTTAAGGGAGGCTGCTGCCAGCAGAGGAGGTGTTGAGCACCTGTCTGCATGGTGAGCATATCTGGGGAACCTGGTAGCCTGTCACTTCTGTGCTATTTTACACTGTGGCTTCCAAATGTGAGAGCACATTAAAATCCCATGTGCTGGGCTCCATCATGAAAGACCGTGAGTTTTCAAAGATCCTCAGTGATGAGAGAAAAATTCTGAGGTGTCCTAAATTTAATTCTAGAGGATAGAGGGAAGGAAAGATATGGGTAGACAGCAGTTAATAGCTACAGGTAAGTAGTGGCCACTTCACATTCCTTCAGATCTTAAGTCCATCACCACCTCCTAGGTGTCACTTCAAGTCCCTTTCAGCGACCTCTCCTGATGGACTGTCCTGTCCTCTCTGTGTAATCCTGTTCTCTCATCCGTAACTCACATGAGACAATTTAGACTTTCCTACCCCCAGTTTTTGTTATATAAATATTCTTCTTTTTTTTTTTTAGACAGGGTCTCACTTTTTAGTTCAGGCTAACCCTGAGCTCACTATGTAGCCCAGTCAAGCCTCAAACTCAGCAATCCTCCTGCCTCTGCCTCCCAAGTGCTGGGATTACAAATGTGAGCCACCACGCCCAGCATTGCGGGGTGTGGTACTGTTGCTGGTGGGTATGAGTCACTACGCCCAAGATCATATCATTGTATGTGGTTACTGGGATCGAATAGGGACCTTGCATTTGCTAGGCAGGTGTGGAACCACTGAGCTAAATCTCTGGCCCCTGTTATATAAATATTCTTAGCTCTAAATTCTAACCTCAATACTGCCAAAAAAAAAAAATCTTAGCTCTAGGTCCAGAAGATATTTTTCTAACTGCTACCTACCTAATCCTGCTGCCAGAAATTACAAGGATTTGTGCGAGGCCTGGTTCTTTGCTGGTTAGCACCTGTGACCACTCAATGAGCCCTTTCATTTCTGCAAGACCACAGTAGGACTCCTGCGGTCTGGGGAGTTTTGAGTGATCTTCAGTGACTCTAATGGATAGACAGAACCACTTGTGTAGTGTCAGCAGGACCTGACACCTGTCTCCCAGGAGGGTGGGCAAAAGGGCTCATACCGGCTCCTGTGGTGCCCACAGAAAACATCCCGAAGGGCATCACTATCCCCAGGACAACGCCATATGTAAAAATGAGTCAGGCGTCGTGCAGACATGACACTTACTATGACAATCTCTCCCCACTTCCTCCTGGGCGTCGGCGTGGAATGTGGGCAGTGTGACAAAGCTGACTGCCGCCCAGGCTCCGAGGAAAGGGGGGCCAATCCTGCTCCTGCAGCTCGGCAAGGCAGCTCCCCCCAGACAGTGTCAACACTAGGCCCTCTTGTGAATTAGAAATGTGAAATTACATCCTGTGTCCCTGCTGAATGGTAATACAATTTTAGAAAGACTTTTTTCTTAATATCTAATTGGTATTTAATTATTCAGGGATTCTCTTTGCCCTTGTGTGTAAAATGAAGATAAACTTACCTCCACCATGAGAACTAGAAATTAAGACTAAAACACCAATTTATAGAGGAACATTTTATTTGGAAAAGACCAGTTAAGACAAGGAGACCCCTGATGAGGTAGCTGCAGGGGCACCATGACACTGCCCACGAGAGAAGCAAGTGTATTGCGTGGGGCTGGGATTCAGCTATCGTCACTTCAGGCCTGGTTTTGTAGCTCCTCATGGCCTCCGAGACAATTCCATCCCCGTGAAATGAGTGTCGCTCTGGGGTGGTTTCACTTACTTGAGGCTCTGTTCTTCTTGGGACCCAGGTGACTGCCACAGCTGGAGACTCAGGCAGCCGCACGAGTGGGTCTGGAGCTGATGGTCACAGAGGCTGGTAATCACATGTCTTTCTGAATCCTGAAAACTATGTAAGTCATTCTTGGCATCGACCATCTTGAAGAGGGCTGAGATGGGACAGGTCACTTTAAGGCTAATAAGTTTTACAGTAACCTCCCAAATTTACAAACAAGTTCCATTCTGGGAGAGTGTTCATAAGTCAGATTCCTTGG
>PVIC010010357.1:0-43589 GCA_004025085.1 Thryonomys swinderianus | reverse complement strand
TTCCCTTTCAGCATTTTGAACAAAGATGTCACTCCAGTTTCTGTTGATTTACCTGCTTTGTGCACTGGAAACATAGAGAAGTTTATTTCTAGTAATATTACCCAATAACACAAATAATTCTAAAGAAAATTAAATATATAGTGCTAAACATATATTAAGTAAAATCCTAAGAACTTTAAAATTTCCATTATTTTTATATCTGAATTATTTTTTAATTGAATTCTTTATTGGTACAGTTTATATACATCTCAAAATCACGTATAACATTGGGGAATTTGTACCAGTATATGACAAAAGTTAATTCTCATTTTTACCCATATCCCTACCCACTCCCACCTCCTCACCCCCTTTATACGTGCTCTTTTATTTTCTTTCTGTATTATATTTATTCCTTCCCCTCATTACATTTGCATACCAAGTTTCCTATAGAAATTTCCCACTCTATAAAAGCTGTCATACTTTCTAGAGCTCATTTGCATCTACAGGTGTTCATACCAAAGAGAAGATCCAGAAATTGTCTATCTGTGATCTATTGATTTCACTTATTAGTATATCCTCCAGGTGTCTCCATTTGTACCTAAATGGATCGATCTTGTCATTCTTTATGGCAGAGTAATACTCCATTTTGTAAAAAAAATACACATCTTCTTTATCCACTCTCCAGTTGATGGACATTTGGGTTGTTTCCAAGATTGAGCTATCACAAACTGAGCTGCTATGAACAAGGGTGTACATCTGTCTTTCCAATCTGAATTATTTTTTAAATTTTTGTAGAGTTTTTTCCCCCCATTTAAATTCTGGTATTGTACATGAGATGCTCTCAGGTGATATAGCTTTACTCCTCTTTTAATTGAATTCTTTATTGATACATTTTATGTACACCTCACAATTACACTCAACATTGTGGAATTTATACCAGTATATGACATGAGTTAATTCTCATTTTTACCCGTAACCCTACCTACCCCACAACCCTTACCCCCTACATGTGCTTTCTTTTTCTTTTCAAATCATATTTATTCTTTCCCCTACCAGGTTGCCTTTGAATATTTCCTATTTCACAAAATCTATCATACATTCTAGAACTCATATACATTTACAGGTTCTCATAGCAGAGAAAATATATGGTGTTTACATATCTGTGACCTATTTATTTCACTTGGTACTGTGCACTCAGGATGTGTCCATTTGCACATAAATGCCTGAAACTTATCATTCGTTATAGCAGAGAAATACTTCATTATATTTTTTAAAAAAAAGTCTTGTATAACCAGTCTCCAGTTGATGGGCATCTGGGTTGTTTCCAAGATGAGGTTATAAAAAACCGAGCTGCTATGAACATGGGTGCACATATATCTTTATGAAATGATTCTTTTAATTCTTTCAAGTATATTCCTAGCAGAGGAATATCAGGGTCCAATGCGATGTCTAATACTACTTTTCTGAGGAATCTCCACACTGGCCTCCACAATGGTTGCACAAATCTACAATCCCACCAACAGTGGAGAAGGGCTCCTTTCTACTTGCAGCTTCACCAGCATTTATTGCTGGTTGATTTCACAATTGCAGCCATTCTTTGTGGAATGGGATGAAATCTCAATGTTGTCTTCATCTGCATCTCTTGAATGACCAGTGATGTTAAACATTTCTTCATATGCTTCTTGGCTGCATTGACTTCTGCCTCTGAGAAGTTGAATCAGGTCTTTAAACTTGGGGGACTGACTTGTTTAAGTTCTTTATATATTCTACATAGTAACCCTTTGTCTGACAAGCAGCTGTAAAGATTATTTCCGCATGGTATGTGTACTCTTTTATTTTTGCCAGTGGTTTCTTTTGCTGTGTAGAAGCTTTTCAGTATGATGAGAACCCATTTGTTGAATCTTTCTGTGAGTTCTTGTGCTATTGAGTTTTGTTCATAAAGTCTCTGCCTAAACCAGTCTCCAAGAGTTGCACTTAACCTATTTGCAGTAGGTTTATTGTTTTTGTCTTAATATTTAAGTCTCTAATCCATTGCCATTTTAGTTTAGTACAAAGTAAAATAGAGAGGTCTAGCTTTAATTTTTGGTGGGTTAAATTCCCAGTTTTTCCAGCACCATTTGTTAAAGAGACTGTCTTTCCTCCACTGAGGTTATTTGACTCCTTTGTCAAAGATAAGGGGCTTAGTGTATCTGGAGTTGTTTCTGGATCCTCTAATCTATTTCACTGGTCCCTGGGTCTCTTACTTTGCCAGTACCATGCAGCTTTTATCATAGTGGCTTTATAGTAGAGTTTTAAGTTTGGGATTGTAATACCCCCTGCAATATCTGGGTTGGTTAGAATTGCTTTTGCTACTCTAGTTCTCTTGTGGTTCCAGATGAATTTTTGGATTTTTCTCTGCTTTATGAAGTATGGTGTTGGGGTTTCCAACGGAATTGCATTAAATTTGTATAGTAGTTGTGGTAATAACTATCATTTTGATGATGTTGGTTCTCCCTACCTAAGAACAACAGATGTTTTTTTTTTTTCCATTTTTTGATATCCTCTTCTATCTCCTTTTGCAGAGTCCTATAGTTTTCAGAGTCTTTCACCTCCTTCATTAGATTGATTCCTATGTATTTCATTTTTCTGAGTGCTCTTATGAAAGGGATTGACTGCCCAATTTCTCTTTCAGTGAGTCTGTTGTTTATGTATGAAAAGCTGTTGATTTTTGAGTTTTGACCTTGTATCCAGCTACACTACTAAATTTGGCAATTAAGTCTAGTAGTCTTCTGATTAAATTTTTAGGATCCTCTATATAGAGAATAGTACCATCGGTGAATAATGACAGTTTCAGTTCTTTCTTACCTATCTTTATTCCTTTTATTTCTTTGTCTTGCCTAAATACTGAGGCTAATATTTCCATCACTGTAGTAAACAAGAACAAAAACAGACATCCTTGTGTCGTTCCTAATATGAGTGTAAGAGGTTTCTTTCTTTCATTTTTTTTTTTTTTTGAGACAGGGTCTCGCTTTGTAGTTCAGGTTGATTCTGTGCTTACTATGTAGCCCAGGCAAGCCTTGAACTCAGCAATTCTCCTGTCTCTTTCTCCCGAGTGCTGAGATTACAGGTGTGAGCCACCATGCCCAGCAAAAGTTTCATTTTTCTGTGCATTTAGTATGATGCTGGCTGTTGGTTTCTCATAAATAGCTTATATTAGTTTGAGATAAAGACCATCTATTCCAATTTTGTATAGGGTTTTGATCATGAATAAGTGCTGGATTTTGTCAAATGCTCTTTCTGCATCTATTGAGATGACCATATGTTTTTTGTCTTTGAGTCAGTTAATATAGTATATTACATTTATTGATTTATGTATGGTAAACTAGCCTTGCATCCTGGTAATATATCCACCTTGATCAGGGTATATGATTTTCTCGATAATTCTCTGTATTCTGTTGCCAGTATCTTGTTGAGGATTTTTGCATCAATGTTCATTAGGGAGATTGGCCTTTATTTTTCTCTTTTGGTTGGGTCTTTCTCTGCTTTTAGAATGAAGGAAGTGGTTGCTTCAAGGAATGAATTTGGGAGTACTGCTTCCCTTTCGATTTCATTAAAGAGTTTTAGAAGAATTGGGATTAACTCTTCTTTAAAAGTTTTGTAGAGTTCAGCAGTGAAGCCATCAGGAACAGGGCTTTTCTTTTTGGTAGCTTTTTTAATATTTTCAATTTAAAAGATTGATGTTGGGTTACTTAACATTTTATACCCTCTTCATTCAGCTTCGGAAGTTCATATGTTTCTAGAAATCTATTCATTTCTTTTAGATTTTCCATCTTTTTGGAGTACAAATTTTCAAAATACATATTTATTATCCTTTGGACTTACCCTGCATCTGTGGTGACTTCCCCATTTTCATTCCTAAGAGCATGGACGTGAGCCTTTTCCTCCTTTGATAAGTTTGGCTCAGGGTCTGTCGATTTTATTTATTTTTTTAAAGAACCAACTCTTCAATTCATTGATTATTTGTCTCCATTGCATTAATTGCTGCTCTGATCCTTATAATTTCCTCCCTTACATGAGCCTTGGGTTTGTCCTGCTCCTCTTTTTCTAATAGTGAGAGGTTCGTCATGGAATTTATTTGATTTTGCACTATTTTCTGGGTGTAAGCCTTCACTGTGATGAATTTCTCTCATAGAACTTCTTTTGTTGTTTTCTATAAATTCCTGTTTTTTTTTTTTTTTTGGTTATTATTTAACTGTAGAAACTGTTTAATTTCTTTTCTTTTTTTTTTTTTTTGTCCCATTGGTTGGGCAACAGAGTGTTATTCAATTTCTATGTGTTTGTGAGGATCCTGAAATTTCTTTTGTCATTCAACTCCAATTTCAAGGCACTATGGTCTGATAGTATGCAGGGGATAACTTCAATTCCTTTGCATTTTCTTAAATCTGTTCTATAAACTAGTATGTGATCTATTTTGGAGAATGATCCATGAGCAGCTGAGAAGAACATATATTCTGACTTTGTGGGCAAAATACTCTGTAGGCATCTGTTAAGTTCATTTGTTCAAAAGTTTGGTTTAGCCAGGCGTGGTGGCTCATGCCTGTAATCTCAGCACTCGGGAGGCAGAGACAGGAGGATTGCTGAGTTTGAGGTTTGCTGGGCTACGTAGTGAGGTCAGGGCCAGCCTGAACTACAAAGTGAGACCCTGTCTCCAAAAAAAAAGTTGGTCTAGCTCAAGCATTTCCTTATGGATTTTTTTCCCAGTGTATCTGTCAATTTGTGACAGTGAAGTATTGAAGTCTCCTACTACTGTTGTATTCGTGGTTATCTTGCTTTTCATGTTCATTAATGTTTGTTTCATATAGTT
The DNA here is from genome assembly GCA_004025085.1 of Thryonomys swinderianus. NCBI lineage: Eukaryota > Metazoa > Chordata > Mammalia > Rodentia > Thryonomyidae > Thryonomys > Thryonomys swinderianus. The sequence continues at coordinate 38,767 of PVIC010010357.1, read as the reverse complement.
GGGTACATTACAGTTTGGTTCATAAATATTTATGATTGTTGTTTCTTTCTCCTGAATTGTTCCCTGTATGAAATAAGTGACCTACTTTGTCTCTCTTAATCACTTTGGGTTTGGAATCTATTTTATCTACAAACAATATAGCCACTCCTGCTTTTTTACAGTTTCCTATCACATGGAATATTGTTTTCTATCCCTTTATTTTCAGTCTATGGTTTTTTTCTGTACTAGGCGTGTTTTCTGTAGGAAGCAAATTATAGCATCTTGTTGCTTGATCAAATCTGCCAGTGTGTGTCTTTTAATTGGCCCATTGAATCCATTGACATTAATGGTTATGACTGATATGGGCAGACTTAGAGCTGCCATGTTTTCTTGTTCTTGGATCTTTTATTTTTTGCTTTTGCCCTTTTCCACTCAGTTTGTTTGGCCTTTTGAATTCACTCTCTTGGGTCTCATGGATTTGTAATTTTCTGTGTTTTTTTTCCAAGATATTCTTTAGAATGTTTGGAATGCAGGTTTCTTATTTGTGAAGTTTTTTCAGGTGTTCTTTGTCAGGGAAATATCTTATTTTGCAATCAATTCTGGTAGTTTTGCAGGATACATCAATCTTGGTTTTCCTGCAATACTTGAAACACTTCACTCCAGGCTTTGCTTGCACTGAGTGTTCATGTTGAAAAATCTGCTGTGATCCTAGTGGGCTTCCCTTTGTAGCTGATTTTTTTTCTTTCTTTAACTGCTCTCAGTATTTCACTCTTCTGTTGTGTATCTGCAACCTTGATAATTATATATCTAGGTATAGATATTTTTTATGTCATGGCCTTTTGGAGTCCTATAGACCTCATTTATCGGTATGTCCTATTCTTTTCCTGTGAAGTTTTCTGCCATTATATCTGTCAAAAATTTTTTGTCTTTTGCACAGTCTCCTGCTTCATCAGTAACTCCAATCAGTCTTATATTATTCTTTGAATTGTCTAGAACCTGTGGATTGATTTCTCATGGTCCCTTGCCATTTTCCATAGATTCTGTGGGTCCTGTTCATTGGCTGCCCACCTGTCCTCCAGGTCTGAAATTCAGTTTTCAGCTTCATTCATCCTACTTCAAAACTTTTGTTCTCCTTTTTTATCACCTGGAGCTGTGCTTGAAGCTGTTTAAAACATTCCATTGCTTTTTCTATCTTAGATTCTATCATCTCGCTGATCTCTTCTTTAATGAAGTCTTTCACTGTGGATGGTATCTCTGTTTTCATCTCAGAGATGAGCTCTGATTTCCATTTTACTAGATCTGCTTTTGTTATCTTCTCACAGAGTCCGGTGTTTGAGTTTCAGTTTGGTCTATTTCCATTTTCCCTGAATTTCTCTGTGGTTGTGATCATTGAGTCTGGCTTTTTGAAATTTTTCCCATTTCTATTCCTTTGTTGGTGCTAATATTATTTGTTTAATTCCTCACCTGTTGTCTAGGAAATATTGTTGAAGTCTCTTTCTTCCTATTATTTGGGTCCCTTAGGAAGTGGCTCCTTCCTGGGTTGTCCTTGAATTTGTAATGACCCTTGAGAGTTCTCAGTTCTGGCCCACCATGGGAAATATTTGACCAGAACAATCACATTATCCTTGTGTAGTACAATCAGTCCCATCAAACACAGTAATGGAAATGAAAATTTTGATAATTTCTATTCTGAAGACTTTGAGCCCCTGAGTTACCTCTGAGCCCCTGAGTTACCTCTATGTCAATATGCCAAAATTTAGAAGTAATCAGCAATGTGTTTGCAACATGCAGGGCAGTACCCTTTAGGAATAAGTGGTCACTAGGAAGTTGGGGATGTACCAAGATAGAAGGAGAATTAAAGCTTCAAAATAGGTTTAGTAGATTTAAAAGATCACATAGATCTCAAGAACCTCAGAAATGCCAGAGGATAACAGAGGCTAAAGGGACATATGTAAGACAGTGCTGATGGAGAACCACAGGACCACTAGAGACTTTGTACACCTTCTTATAATAATAAAAGAAGAGAAATTAGGACAGACTGAGAGCCTTTTATTTCTGGGTGTTGGTTCTGGCTAGAAGACAGTAACAGATGTGGGAACAAGAGGAAAATGGGACCTAGCAGAAGAAAGCAAACCAGAAACTATTTGCCCTCTTCTATAAAGATGAAAGCAATTGAGGACAGGAGCCCAGTAAGCTAGATAGATTCAGTACCATCAAAGTAGAAAAATGAAAATAAAATAGTTATGTTAGAGTAAATAAATTAAGAGTAACAAGAGCATCAAACTCAGCAACAACAATATGCCAAGCTAAGCACATTAGTCAAAAGGAGAAATCCTTCATCCCTTAGCCAGTTTCTAAATACAATTCCTGAGTTTAGCTTAATGAGCCCCTACAAGTTTGAAGTCTGCAAGAATCTAGGCTGTTGTGGGTGGCTCTGACTCCACCAGCTCACCAATGGTTGTAGTCAACTGGATTCCCTCACTCTTCAAATGAGTGCTTCTTCAACATGGTGGACTGAGTTGAGAAACTAACTGAATGCCTCTGTACAGGTTCCAGTACTAGAGCTCTACTTATTCAGTGTTGTCAGAGAACCAGTTGGTGTCTTTTGAGGTTATTCTCCATGTAACATTTATATCCAGTTTGGCTGAAGAAGAAATGAAGACTTCAAGACCTTCTGGACTCACCCTGGATTTAGAAGAATTGAAGGCCCTAATCGCTGGTTAATGGTACCCAGCTCCCTTTTTGCTGACTTACTGCACTATTTCCACCACATTTTACTTACCCTGTCTGTCTTCACTGATTTCTGGTTTGGTCTAGGTGGAAGCAGGCAGGCGCAGCATTGAGCAGTGGTAATGGTGTGGGCCTCCTTTGTTGACTAGGTTCCCTGCGAGCTCTCCTGCACACTGCCTGCCTGGTCTGTCCCTGTATAGTTTTGGTGTGGAATGGGCCAGCCATCAGGCTACAGCCCTGTGCCCAGTAATGGCATAAGCCTCCTTTGTTTTCTAGATTCCCAGTGAGCTCCCCTGCACCCTGCTTGCCTGGTCTGTCTCTGTGGCAGCTCTGGCATGGAATGGGGGCTGGTTGGCAGGCTGTAGCCCTGGGTGCCAGTAATGGTGCTGGCATACTTTGTTGTCTATGTTACAAACAAGCTCCCCTGCACTCCACGTTCCTGGTCTGTCTCTGAGCAGTTCTCGATATGGCTTTATTCTGACTTCTATCTTGAGAGGCTTCCTCCGGATAGGTATCCACCATATTTTAAGGAATCCCAATCACATAGAGAAGTCATGAATCAATTCTTGATCAAGCCACTTAGTTTTATAGCTATTACATCAAGTATCAAGAGTACTCTAGCTCCTATCTTCAAGATTTTAAGTAATGCTTCAGATATCATAGGAAAGATAGAAGCCCTCTTAATGTTTTTATTTTAATTTCTAACCTAGAGAAACTTAAAGGTAATAGTTGTTATATGTAAATAGGGAGTTTTGAAATAATTACTACCTCAAAATAGTAGGTATAGTAACTAATGTATCTATTTAGTAATTCTTTGTTATATATACTAGAACATTTATTGTGAAAGTATTTTTGGGTCATAATTTTTAAGGGCAGAAAACTTGATAATTATAAATATCCCTAAACTAAAGACATTAAATAATTTTATAATATTGATTTTATTTATATATATATATATATATAAATATATATACAGCTCTCCAGTTCATATTAGTTGATAAAAGGAACAAAGTAGGGAGGGAGCATGTCTTTTATAAATCACATACATAGATTCATACTTAAAAATAAGTTACATATTTTACAGAAATATAATAGTATATGCAAATGACCTGATATGTTGCACAATGATGTAATATGTAAAGAATTAAGAATCACAAGATAAGTTCAACCTACTATGAGTTCAATAGAAATATGTGGTGGTTATTAAAGGGTCTATTCTGTGCCAGTTACAAAGTTAGAAGTCTCTCATATATTATTTTATACATTTCTTAATTTTGTCAAGTTAATAATTACTGTATTACAAAAGAGGAGCTTGGACAAATTTAATAAATGAGGTACATAATAGCAGCGATTACACAACAATAAACTGGCCCCTAAAAAGCTAAAATCTATCTTCTTAGTAAGTGAGACTTTTTAAAGATAGATATTCCTTTTCAAAGCATATAAAACTTAGGTATTACATTTTACTCAACTCAGCCAGCCTTCCTTTGTTTATTCTGCCAAGTAGCTAATGAGTTATATTTGTTTAACTTGGGAATTCTCAAATTAATTGTGATTTGAAACAAATTTGACAACTGAGGTTATTTGTTGTTTCTTGTATTTCTGTAGATATTTGTACTGCATCAACCTCTGGATGTTCAAATCAAGGACACTGAAAGTTGTTTTGAGTTCTGTTTGAGGATTATTAAGAATGCCACCGAACTTTTTCATTTCCAAATGCTCTGGCAAATATCATTTGGGCAATGCTTGTTAATTCATTGATATAAACTCCACAGATATATTTCACAAGTCATCCTGCTTTGTGTATAAAAAAATTGCATCAGAGATTTAGCCCAGTGGTGCTGCCACCTGCCTTGCAAGGTCAAAGTTGTGAAATCAATCCCTTGTAACACACACATACACACATACACACACACACACACAAAAAAAAAAAAAAAGAAAAAAAGCTTGTGTGTGATTTCACAGGAATCTCATTATCCTGTATGAAGGAACTGGGTTTTCTTTTATTTCCTCATCAAAGATAATATAAAAGCTCTTATCTTCCTGATTATACTTGAATTCTATGAGAATAGGTATCTTCATATGTGACACTTTATGGCTTAAGTAGTTACAATTTAGTTTCTTTTATTACAAACCAAGTATTTCTAGAAAGAATTAAAAATTACACTGAGTATATGTTAGAAGAGCAACTAGTAGGTGAGGGAGATCATTTTAAGTTGAAGGTACTAACAAAAGAAGATACCCCTGATGTATAAAGGTTCATAGTATTGACAAAATGATCCAAAATGATCAGAATTTAGTTAGATGGATATAAGTGTGTACCAGTTTGTGTGCATATGTGTGTTTTATCTTTCACAAATACAGAAAAATATTAAGGGAATGTGAATATGAAGGAAAATGAAAAAGAAACTACCAAGAAAAGTGATGAAGGTATCTCTCAAGACAAGGAACAGGTGATATTGGCCTAAGGCATTAACTTTTATATTCAGATTCATTATGGTATGTTGTTTCTCCTTAATTCTTAAGCATTTGTCTTAAACAGATGAGCTTTAAGTTATCATGAATGTTCAGGTACTCCAGCTTATCATCATCCATCAGTGCTATCCTCCTGTGAACATAGTGCTGTACTGTCACTTGGCCACTATACTACCCATTAGTTTCCTTTAACATACTCTTTTATACAATAATGAGTCAATGTCAAGAAATCCAATGTCAAGAAGATCTTGATATATTTTTAACTGAAGGATTGTGTTTAAAAGTGACTTAAAGATGAGGAATCATCTAGGACTGAAGAAAAAAGGCCGGACTTTGACATGTCGTATATCTTCTGCATTGACACCCAAGAATTGTTGGAGGTGCTGGAGTCATGTTCTTGGGAGGCAGCCAGGTTGATGATGATACATTGTCATTTTACTTTTGGAAAATCCTGTAAGGCTCACTATGGAGTCTGGCAGTAGCAGTTAAAATTACGGTACTTCATTTTATTCACTTGGGCAAAATAATGTCATTCCACTTAAAACATACAAAATTACAAACTAATAATAAAGCTCTCTTAATGGCCCTTAAAGTGAGGAGTTAACCTTGATGATAAAGCGATATAGGGTGTAATAAACCTTGTTTCTGGGCAAGACCCAGAGAGAATAAATTCCATGTAACTCAGCTGTATGGAATCAATAACCACAGATTCTCATTTGACACTGAATATGAGGCATAAACATGGTACCAGCTCAGGTATGAGTCACCTCAATTCTTCACTGTACCTTCACAGAGATTCCTTCTGTTTTTCTCAAATGCTGAGGTGCATTTGAAGCTATCCTTTTTGACTTCATGAATATGATAAAGTTACAAAAAAGTACACAATTAAATATTTTACATACCTATATGCCAAAGAGCAGTAAATCATGACTTTGTACTTGTAAACGGCCAATAGTGGTTTTATAAATTAAATTTTGCACTGAAGTTAAATTCACAAACATTTTATAAAAGAAAACTTGAAAAGCTCCACTTACAGTTACAATATAAAATATCTAAAAAGCCTGCACTCTAGTAAAACAGTATACATCTGAAAAATGCATTTTGTAGAACTTTGAAGAAGGGACAGAGTATACAAAATTACCATTTAAGGGCTGGAGATTTAGCTCAGTGGATCCTGTGTCTGCCTAGCAAGTGCAAGGTCCCTGGTTCAATCCCTGGTAACCACATACAAGGTAACCACACAGGTGTGGTGACTCATGGCCACCAGCAATCAGTACCACATACCACAGTGCCTGGCATGGTGGCTCAAGCCTGTAATACCAGCACTTGGGAGGCAGAGGCAGCAGTATTGATAAGTTTGAGGTTTACCTAGGCTGCGTAGTGATCTCAGGGCCAGCCTAACTACAAAATGAGACCCTATCTCAAAAAGAAAAAAAATACCATTTAAGAAGATGCCAACATAACTAAATTCATCGTTTTTTCCAGGTAGAAAAAAAACATACTTTCTAGGTAGAAAAAAAACACTTTCTTGTGAATATTATAATATAAAATAAAGTGAAAATATATTAAATTTTTCTGATGTATTCACAAGTATGCACGTATTTGTGGCTATAACAGTGCAGTGTACTGGAAAGTTAGCTTGTTAGCAGAGATAGTTATACAATCCAAAGGTATTAATGATGTCATTCTGTAATGCTTGTGGTAGGTGAGATTATTGAATAGCATGTGTTATATAAGACATACTCTTATGTGTTGACATATGTGTGTGTGTGTGTGTGTGTGTGTGTGTGTGTGTTATATAAGACATGTCTTATATAACACATGCTCTTATGTCTTGACATTCTTCAAAGTCCCATGTGTTCAGTGGTGGGACTTTTGAGATGTGGTTTTATCATGGTGTTTGAAAAAGGGTTATGGGTATATGATTCTAGATTATGGGTGTGTTCACTGGATTAGTCCTCTGATTGCTTTAGCATAGTTCTAGGTGTGGAATTGAGAAGGCCCACTGAGGATGGAGTTTGCACCAAACCAATGGACTTGTGGTCTGGAATAAAAAAGGAATGAAATACTCAGTACCTGCTGTTTCCTGCCTGCCTTTTTATAATCTCCTTCTCCTCTATTACACACCTATGCCATGCTGTTTTGATTTGGAGCCAGCCAAGTATGGATTGAGGTGACTGTGAGTCTGTAGACCTTTCCTGCTCTAACTTGTACTTCTCAGATATTTTGTCCTTCTCAGATATTTTGTCCCAGCAATGAGAAATTAAAATAGGCATGCCAGGTATCCTGTCCTACAGCCAATGCTGAGCAACATCTTCCCTTTGGCCCCTAACCAAATTGAGATGATTATGCCCACTAACACCTTGGTTTGGCCAGTTTTCTCATTCTTTCATTATTTAAGGTAATTGTGCTTTAATTTTTTTAAAGTTCATTTATTGCTTATAATTCATAATGTTTGGACTACAAAAGGATAAAAGAGCTAGTTTAGCTGCTGAGAATTTATAAGTATTTCTAGGGATAGAGGGCATAGATTAATGACTCAAGAAAGAGGCTATATGCTGTGTATTTCAAGGATATGTTAAAACTCCTGGTAGTTTTATAGATTGTGAGAGTAGAATGCCAACATGATCTACTTCTTTTTTTAAAAAATTGAATTCTTTATTGGTACATTATATACACAGCTCACAATTACATACAACATTGGGGAATTTGTATCAATATTGACCCAGGTCTATTCTCATTTTTACCCACATCCCTACCCACCACCCCCTTCCCACCCCCTATATACATACTTTTATTTTTTCCAAATCATAATTATTCCTTCCCCTCATTACATTCCCACACCAAATTCCTTTTGGATATTTCCCATTGTACAAAAACTATCATACAACCTAGAGGTCCTTTACATCTACAGGTGCTCATATCAAAGAAAAGATCCCATATTTGCATATCTGTGATCTATGTATTTCACTTATTAGTGTTTTTTCCAGGTGTATCCATTTACACATAAATGAATGAATCTTGTCATTGTTTATGGCAGAGTAATACTCCATTTTAAAAAGCACATCTTCTTTATCCAACCTCCAGTTGATGGGCATTTGGGTTGTTTCCAAGACTGGGCTATCACAAACTGAGCTTCTATGAACAAGGGTGTACATCTGTCTTTCCAATGTGATTTTTTAAATTCCTTTGGTATTATATTCCTAGCAGGGGGATAGCAGGGTCAAGTGGAACCCCTAGTCCTAGTTTTCTGAGAAATCTCCACACAGATCTCCACAATGGTTGCACAAGTCTACAATCCCACCAGCAGTGCAGAAGGGTTCCTTTCTCCCCACAGCCTCGCCAGCATTTATTGTTGATTGACTTTGTAATAGGAGCCATTCTTTGTGAAGTGAGATCGAATCTCAGTGCTGTTTTCATTTGCATCTCTTGAATGAACAGTGATGTTGAACATTTCTTTTTTTTTTGTATTTTTTAAATTGAATTCATTTTTGGTACAATTTATATATATCTCATAATCACACATAACATTGGGGAATTTGTACCAATATATGACAAAGTCCACTTCTCGTTTTTAACCATATCCCCACCCACCCACACCTCCCCACCCCCTATATACATGCTGATCTGCTTCTTACATGTAACACTGAGAAACCGCAGCAAAGGAAAAAAAAATTATATATTAACTAGATGTGATTACTAAATTTGCAGAATTTGACAAATTATGTGAGTGAACTACTCAGGGCCCTAAAATATGAGATTGTAGTATGCTTTTGAAGGTCTCCATCATTCATATATTAAAATTCTGACAACAAAAGGGACAGTCTTAGAAATGAGGGCTTTTGAGATGTTTCATTTGTGAGGGAAAAGGTTTAGTTTCCTTATAAAAGAGGAGAAACAAAACAACAACAGCAACAAAAACCCAACAACAACAAAGAATCTTGACCTCATTTATTGTGTGAGGGTAGATAAGAAGGGTACCAGCATCAGGAATTGCATTCTCACCAGGCATTGAATGTACAGATACTTTGATTTGGGACTTCCCAACCTACAGAACCGTAAGAAATACATTTCTGTTATCAACTTCTAAGCATATAGTTGTTTTTTTTTAATAGTAACCATAAGAGACAAAAACATGGGTGGAGACTGCATTCTGTGAGATCAGTTGTGTTTGTGGAAGAGTGAGGTGAGTTTGTAACATAGCAAGACCATTATGGACAGCAACCAAACTCTGTATAAGCCCATTCTTCTGTGATCATTTTAAACCTGAATGTATAAATTACCCAGGAAGGAAAAAAAAAGGATAACTTTTAATTATTTGGCTTAAAGTTGCATTAACTGAAAAAGTCCTAGAGAGAAAAACTTATGTTAACTAAATTACTTTTTCTGCTATTATTTTGAAAAAAGAGTCTCAAAGTAACAACAAAATTATTAAAAAATCAAGTTATATTTTTGTCAGTTTGTGGATTGAAATTCAGCATCTGCTTCTTTGTATGTTTGTACATACAGTTGTATAATTTATACTGAGGTGATGATATTTAAAGCATTATAAAAATATCCATTTCTAAGACAAGTAATAAAAAACTTGGAAAACTTTAAATCAAATTTATAAAATGAGTATTTACAAATATTTCAATGTTATTGGCTTCATCACAAGAGATGTATTATCTTGACACTATTTTATATCCAGACTTGTAATGGAGAATTAATGTTATTGGCATTGTTCTTAGGTTTCCTTAAAAATTCTGTTTATTAAGTGTGCAATGTTTTAATGGTACCATATGGGAAAGAGGAATTGGAACATTCCTGACCGCATTTTGAGCTATGGTGGCCTCAAGACAGCTTTAAATTCTTTATTTCTCTTATATTGCAATTTGTACTAATTATAGCAATTTATTTTAGTTAACACATGTAGAAACAAATAAAAATGTGAAACCATACATAAGGAAATATAAAGTAGTCATAAAATTTTAAAATAATCTTTAACATGGGAGGTTCCATGCAGCTGCATATTTAGAATTTTCACACTCTTGAAATATTTGAGTAATTTTTGTTATTCTATTTTTACCATGAATCGTATAGCCCACAATAAGCAATAAATAAAACAGGAAAAATAATTATGCTATAAACTTCTTAGAATAAATGAGTGTCAAATCATTGGAAATAGTAATATACCAATTAGATATAATTAGACTTTACAACATAATATATGCTTCAGCCTTTTATTATTTAAATATATGACCATTCACATGACACTGGCAAGGTTAGAGTTACTTAGAGAGTTTAGGCCTATTGCTTCACAAGTATAACTGAAAAGCATCTAACTATCATCTAGATCTATTGAAAAATATTACTAAGTATTCTGCTGCACTTTATTTTAGTTTAAGGATCAGAAGTCAAAGGATACTGAAAATACAAATAGCAGAAATTAACAATTTTGCTTAATCCACTATCTAAATGAATTGGACTATTGCTTACTCTAGTATCTAAATGAATTATATACTTTACTTATTCTCCACCATGTTTCTGCTGTGATTCTCAGTTCTAAGAAAACACAATTCCAGGGTACTATTTATTCTGACCATGAGCTAGTAGTCTCTTTGAAGGGCAAACAAGAAAAAAGTGCAGCCTGCAATGTGGTAGAAGAGATACTATAAAAGATGAACTACAGGGAGCACTAAGGGAAAGAGATCTAATTGACCACCAGTGCAGAGTTTTCCTTGAAAACATCTTCTTCAAAAGAGCTGTATTTTTCACATCTTGTTATATCAATATATCTTCTCCACTCTACACTTTCCCTTCCTCTTCATCAACAAACAATATGAGATATATATATATATAAGTTTACACCACTGAACATGATGATGAGTCAGAAGCATTGAATTGTTGACCTATCTTTTTATTGAAGTTTTTGGCTAATTAATTATAGCAGCAAATGTTATTTTTTGTACAGTCTACCAGCATGGAATAGAAAGTACTTAAAATTTATTGAATATGCATTGATTTTATGTGGCATATATATAACAGTCATATATATGTGTATATATATATATATAAAACATTCATATAGATATGTGTGTTTATACTTACAAACTTCAGAAATAAATGCTACTCACTTCTAATATTTCATTGGGTTAGCTTTACCATAAAGACTGACCAGTCTTAAAGAAGACAAATAAGAAATTTGGGGAAACTATGGGTATTGATATGAATATTATCATTTATAATTAGTCATGAATACAGTAGAAGAAAGTATAACCAATATCTTGGGCAGGTGTTTTACAGGGTCTCTGTGCTGCAACAAAGATTGTGCATCAAAATTTCGTTATGAATCTTATATAGTTATATTTGTTTTAAGTAGCCGTGGCATGGAAAGTCATGGCATGAGAAGTTAGTATAGTACTGAATAAATCAAAGTAGCAGCAGAATAAGTAAAGAATGAAACTCTTGGGCCAGAGGGTTAGCTCAGTGGTTCCGGCACCTGCCTCGCAGCGCAAGGTCCTGAGTTCGATCCCCGGTAACCACATACAATACTGGGCGTGGAGACTCGCCCACCAACAATCAACACCTCATACCACAATGCCAGACGTGGTGGCTCACACCTGTAATCCCAGCACTCGGAAGGCAGAGACAGGAGGATTGCTGAGTTCGTGGCAGCTTGCCTGGGTACCATAGTGAGTTTAGGGCCAGCCTGAACTACAAAGCGAGACCCTGTCTCAAAAAATAAAAATAAAAAAAAAAGAATGAAACTCTTCTGTAATAAAAATGTAAATAAATAAACCTGCCAAATTTCAATATGCTAAAAGTGTACAGATTGATATCTTGCTTGAATGTCCAATGCAGGGTGAATAATGTTATGTGCTGAACTGTAGGCTTGAAAAAGTCATATTGAAGTCCTACTATCTGGTAACCGAGACTATGACCAGTTTTGAAACTAGGTTTTTTATAGATCATTAGAATGGGATCACATTCATTATGACCGATGTCTTTATACAAAAGAGAGCAAATTGGACTCAGGCAGTTGCACACAGGAAGAAGACAGTGTGAAGAGACACAGTGACACAGTGGCTATTAACTCCACAAGGAATGCCTGAGATTCCAAGAAGTAGACGTTCAACCCAGGACACACACTTCCTCAGAATCTGCAGATTAGCACACTTGCACTGATACCTTGTTTCACAGTTCTGGCTTTTAGGGCTGGAAGAAAACTCATGTTTGTTATTTAAATGCCTAGTTTATTTTTAATAGGAACCCTACAAAACTAATACAGATGGGGCTGGAGCTTTAGCTCAGTGGTTCTGGCACCTGCCTCACAAGCGCAAGGTCCTGAATTTGATCCCCGTAACCACATAGAATGCTGGGCGAGGTGACTCACGCCCACCAGCAATCAATACCACATACCACAGTGCTGGGCTTGGTGGCTCACGCCTGTAATCCAAGCACTCGGGAGGCAGAGACAGGAGGATTGCTGAGTTTGCAGCGGCTTACCTGGGCTACATAGTCAGCTCAGGGCCAGCCTGAATTACAAAGCGAGACCCTGTCTCAGAAAAAAAACAAACAAAAAACAAAAAAACAATAACAACAACAACAACAAAACCAAAAAAACCCCTAATACAGATGGATAATTTTGCCAATTGTGTGATAATTCCAAAGAAATTTTAAGAGAAAAAAGGAGGGACGTTACATCCTATGTATTCTCTGTCTTAAGATATATCTTTTCCAGAGTCCATTAACTAAAAAATAGACAGTGGTTTCAATATTACAACAAGAGGGTCTGAGACATATTGAAAAATACTTGTACTATTTGGTACAAAATTACTATTTTCATTCTAATTATTGTTGAAGTCAATTTATTACCTCAATTCAGTATCTGACTCAATAAAAAAGAAAATGTTATATCTTGAGTATTAGTTTCTAGGTAGAGAATTTGTGTGTAATGAATTTGAAGTACTAAGCACTATATCCAATGTGGAGAAAATTCTTAAGAAATTATTATTATTTTTTAGAATTGATAGTTTATAGAATGAGTTCTGTAAAAGCATAGGAGACAGATAAGCTTGGTTTTCGAGTGATACTTAATGTTACAACATCATCCAGTATATGAAATACTTAATACCTTGCACATTACTAGAACAGTCATAAAAGTTAATAAAAAAATAAACAAATTTGGACAATACCTGCTACTCAGCTCCTTTCCTTTTATAATCCCTATATGGGTTGATGTATATCATATAATATGCTAGGCATTAGATCCTGTTTCTATTTTGATTGGTAAAGTAAAATATTTAGTCATCTTAATATTATTGAGAGCATAATGAAAAATTCTAGTTTGGCCAGGGTAGATGCCACTTGCAACTTTTAAAAAAAATAATTTATTGGTACATTATGTATAGAGATCACAATTACACTCCATATTGAGAATTTATATCAGTATATGACAAATTTAGTTCTCATTTTTCCCTTTCCTTTACCCACTACTTGCAACTTTTAAAAAATGTATTAGAGTTGGGCATAGTGGCTTGTTCCTGTTATCCCAGTGCTTGGGAGACATAGACAGGATTGCCATGAGTTTGAGATTAGCCTTGGCTACATCGTAAATTCAGGGGCAGCCTGAACTACAAAGTGAGACCCTGTCTCAAAAACCTAAAATAAGTGGGCTGGAGATTTAGCTCAGTGGTTCCGGTGCCTGCATTGGAAGCGCAAGGTCCAGAGTTTGATCCCGGTAACCACATACAATGCTGGGCATGATGACTCACGCCTACCAGCCATCAATACCACATACCACAGTGCTGAGTGTGGTGGCTCACACCTGTAATCCCAGCACTTGGGAAGCAGAGATAGTAGTACTGCTGAATTCAAGGTTTGCCTGGGCTACATAGTGAGCTCAGGGCCAGCCTGAACTACAAAAGTGAGACCCTGTCTCAAAAACAAAAAAAACAAAAACAAAAACAAAAAAAACCCTAAAGTAAGTAAATAAATAATGTATTATAGTCTTCTTATATTTTAGGAAGATGTCCATACCATTATTTTAGATAGTTGTTAGATTCTATCAACCTCTTTCTTATAAAGTAAACTTTTGGAAATTGGTATCAGTTTCCAGATTACTTTATATTGAAAAAAAAAACATTTTTCAGAACTGGGGATTTGGCTCAAGCGGTACTGCACCAACCTTGTATACACAAGGGCCCGAGTTTGATCCCCAGTACCACACACCCACACACACACACACACACACAAAAGTGTTCAATTATTTACTGTATTGAACAGGATGAAATGTTCTATGGCTCTGTCTTTTTATGATAAACATTTATATATTTATTTATTGAAGAACTTACTTTAATTTATAAAAATAGTGCTAGAAGGATCAATACTGAGGAGTATTTGATCTTTACTCATTGTCAATAATTCTTGTAATAAAATTTACACATAATAAGCTGAGTAGTATGAGTTATACTAATGAAGGGAAATAAAAAATATTAACCAGTGTTGAAAGAAAATGACCGAGAAATTCCATTTGCAAAGTACTATAGTTTGCAAAGAATTCTAAGACTGATAGAACAGTTAATATGGATAATTTCAGAACAGTGATCAGAAGCATAAATATTAATTATAATCACAACACTATTGAGTTTTTAAGATTACAGGTGAACTATTTTGTTATTCAAGTGACAGTTTATACCTTGTGTCACAACAGAAATTGGGGAGAATACAAATGTTTGTAGCCTTAAAGTATGAACATCACAGAAAAGAGTAATGGAAGTAAAATGACTAAAGACAAAGACCTTCTGAAGAATAAAGGAAATGAATATTTGATATTGCAGAGTGACTAATTCATGTAACTTCAGAGAGTCATCAATTCAACATGATACCATATATTTATCGTGGATGGGTAGAACAACAGGGCCAGGCAGGTATTACAAACTATGGCATAAAATACATGTAGACTGGTACTTATTACATAGAAGTTTAGTATGTGTCCTTGGTTTATGAGAACAGTCCATTGTTTCCTGTCATTGCAGAAAACAGCTTATAAGTGGATCTATCTTCCGTATCTCAGTTTGTAAATTTTAGAAACCTCAATGTCCTTTGAGAATATTTAGTGCTGTTATTCTTCACCCCTCCATAACAGACAGACATGAGTGAAAGTAAGTAAATTTATACTTCCTAAGACTGTAATTTTTCTATTTTCTATATGGATTTTTTTTTTACCTAAATGTAGATTTAAAGCAACACATGAATGTAAGTCTTAAAAGTTGATCATTTTCCCCTAGAATTTTAGGGTCACCAAATATCAAAATTAGAAACAAACTATGAGATTCAGATATTCAGACTGGAGTATTCTGTCTTACTTGCTTGTTTTGTGGATACTGGGCTTTGAATCCAGATATCACAGCAATGAGACAAGAGCTTAAGCTACATCTCCAGCTCTTCTATCATTTTGCATTGTGTGTAACATAATAAATGAATATGCTTCACTAATCCCAATCCTGAAAAGTTATGCTCATTTTTTCTTTATTATTGTTTAGTTTTTGAAGATTAAGAGTTTGACCAAATTAATTAGAGAATGGTAATTCTTTCTTGTTTTGGTTTTTATATATTCTCAAATACTAGGCAAGAAAAAATTATTTTTAAATTGCCATTTTTCAAGATTGATAACCTTGGGTAGTAACAATACCCCTCACAATTATCATCATAGAAAAAAATGTTCACTTTATTTCAACCAAGAAACTAGGAGAGCCTTGCCATTTTAAATTCTTATACAATAATATTTAAATATGGAGGAAGAGTAGAATTAGTAATTGGTATTTCTTGACTAAACTATATGCCAGAGATTTTTCTACGTCTCCTACATCTTTTGGCTAATTAATTTTTCAGCAATTTTATGGAAGTAGATACTATTCATCCTGTTATGACAAGTGTGAGAACTAAGGCATGAAATCAGTTAGGTGACTTTCCATGGTCACATATGAAGTGGACTATAAGCTTCTGCAGGTTTCCACAGTGCGGCTCTGGACCAAGGCTCTCTGGGATTACCTGATGTCTCCTGGAAGAGGAAATATCCTCCTACTAAACCCATGTTGGACCCTCCTGTAGTAATATATACAACAAAGAGAAAACTGACTTCAACCAATAGTCTTCAAATTTCATATACATTAGAATCACTCAGAATCTGGTTAAAACACTTTTCTGAGCCACATTACTGAGACCTAGATCCAGAGGGCTGAAGTCTAAACTCTTTCATTTTAACACTTTCCATGGTAGTTCTCATCTTTAGATTTCAGTTCTAGTGTCAGTTTTAAAGATAATATCTAGTTAAACTATTTATTCTCCAGTATAATATTCTCTGTGTATCTTCAAGAAGTCGCTATTTTCGGTGCCAGTGCCCATGTTATGAAGAACATGAAAAGCAGGGCCTCACAAGAGAATCAACAGTTTTTCCATTAGAACCAGAAATGCACCTAAAATATTTCTATTACTTTTGGAAAAATTACCTATATATCACAGGGCAGCAAGAGAGATTTAGGTCAGAACTTAAGAGTTTTTAAGAACATTTTCTCAAGATATGAAAGCAAATTGTTACAGCTATTGTGTTTAATTCAGTTTTGCTGCCCTCAAAAGTTAAACCTTATATTAAAATTGCTGTATTTTCATTGAATTAAAGGGCAACTTCATCTTGAGTCAATTTTCATTTAAATCTTATCTCTATATTATGATATGTGTGATATATCTCAGATAAATTTTTGGGCACCTGTATTAATTATGGCAGCATAAGTAGAAAGATAGGCAAAACTTTGGTGAGAAGTGAGTGGGGGGTAAGAAATAATGCTTTAGAGGAATTACTGTTATTGTTGTATTTCTCCATAGCATTTTGGTCTGTAACTTGGTTTTAGTAAAATATTTCCCTACAATATTAAGTTAGCAATGAACCAGTTAAAAGGAAAAAATATTTTCTAGCTATCTCACTTCACTGAGTCCCAAAAACCACCCTCCCTCAAAAGAGACATTTTAATATGTCACATTTCAGTTCCACCTCAATAAACAGCCATTTATTTACAATTTTAAAGCAATCTTCAGCCTAGTCAGGTAAGAATTATTTCAAAAGAATAAAAACATTTTCATTTCCCATCACTGCCAAAAAGAAGAGAACATGAGTTATGAGTCTTGCTATGTTGTCTTAAGTTGATTACTATGGAATGATTAAAAAACTAGCTGTGCTGTCAGTACTGAGGAGTACATTATAAGTGTAATAACAGCTTAGGGATACAATCCATCAATGCCGCACTTGGAAGAAGAAAAAAGTTGATCTATTTCTTTGGTCATCATTTTCAGCATATTAGATGACAAATAATTGTACATTCATCAATAACAATAGATTAAAGTTGAAATGATTTATTGCTATTACACTGCTGTTATGATGGAGCACTGGGTCAGTCAAGCATCAGCAGGGTCTGTATTTAATTTTCACGGGTCTCTTAGCAGAAATAATAGACAGAGAGTAAACCACCTGAAACAAGGTAGATCAAAGTTGTTGACAAGTGATTTGTAGGTTGGTTTTCCTTAAGTACTGGATGAGAGGCTATAGGACCTCTTTGGCGGGCTTGTTGAACCACTAAATCCAAGAGACCTTGCTGAAGTTGAGACTGACATCCAGCCAGGGAGCATATGGAAAAATGAAACCTACAAAAGTATGACATTAGTTTAATATTACCCAAAGGGAATGGAACATGATACACATTCTGGGGAGCAAACCAGACAATTTAAATAATCTGTGAATCATCTGCAAACTAATGAATGTCTCTTTCTCAGAGTATTTTAATTGTTATGTTCACTTGCAGCACACTGGAAAATTCATGAGAAAATATGCAATATATTAATCTCAATATACTCATGTACTTGTTTTAAACAAGATAAAATTATTTATATTTAGTGTGATTGAACTTTCAATGCCAGTGCAACATTTCAATTTAAATACCAATTTCAGTAGCATGTCTGAAACTATCTGTGAACTCTGGCAGAATTACTTGGTATGCTTGCAGAAACATGTTATGGGATACAACCATAGAAACATAGAATTCCTTGAATCAAGGTTAGAAATTTACATTTCTACAAAGCCTCAAGGATGATTCTGATGGAATTCACAGTTTATAAAACCAATATAAGGCTCAAATTCTGTTGGAAACAAAATTAACTGTGTTGTACTTTTGTCTTTGGGCTATAGGAAATTCTGCCCTAGTTGAGGGTAAACCAGTCATTATAATTTATGAAAACTTTCATGTATGAGGAACTTCATTTTGCCTTTCAAGGCATGTGTTATAGTTCAAGTAATCTATTTGTATTTCCCACGTGAAAAACCATGACACAATTTGTAGTTGGTATGCTCTTTTGTAGTTGATAAACACTTTTGTAATTGATAATGCATTTTGTTACAGTTTCTTTTCAAAGTATTCTGGTTTGCTAGTTTATAGAGTAATCCCATTCATCATGTGACACAAAAGGCATTGTTTCTTTGATTTGCATTTGTAGAATTTAGCAGTTTTAAAATGTGCTGTTCATATTATAGCTTAGAGTTTAACTGTTCCAGAAAGTCTCCTGTGTTCAGAGGTGGGCTTTAGGAAGGTGACTGACTCATCAGAGAATTAACCCATCACTCTATCATTATGCTGTTTCTGCTTTTGAAGCCAGTTGACAATAGATTGAACTCTCTGAAATTGTGAGTGAAAATATATCTCTTCTTTAAGTTTTGCTGTCAGATACTTTGTCCTAGTGAGGGGAAAGACAATAATACATTGTTTTACTTGTCATAGTAAGTAGAAGTTTTATAATACTTTGATAGTATTAACAAAAGTAAAGACCGTAATTCATTAAAGAAAAATATTTGATGATTTTGAATTTTAGTGTAGATGCACTTAAATACAACTTCATACTATCAAAAAATGAGTGTCAATTTTTAATTCAACAATAAATAACTTTTTCCTATTGCAAGGGATGAAAAGTTTGTCTTTCTTAGAACTTATCCATTAAGGAGTATTGTAAGTAGGGACTTTCCATAATAGGTAGAATTTATTTATAAGATCATTAATCTGATTCATAAGAACAATAACTTGGACATATGTAAGTCATGCAAAACAATTCTCAAAATACTATCTTGGGGTTAATTACAATGAAACAATTCTGAAAGAGTGGAAAATAATAAAACAGTTGTTGGCTTATTGTTCTTGAAGTTGAAGTCAGATTATAATGTTCTCAGCTCATTGACAGTTGCCATAAAAGTAGACTGAGAAACTTGTAATTTGTATCTCAGATGAAATAAGAATGTTAAAGAAGGAAGGGTGGTAGTGGTTGCACTCATGTTTAGTTTCTGCTCAGAACAAGTGGTATTCAATCTTACTGGAGACCATTTCAAAGATGGTGCAGAAATGTCCTAGAAATGATGCTATGAAGAAAGAGGAGTCTGGTCAGGAGCATTAAGTGTAATCACTATTGTGTAAGAGGCATTGATGCAGCCCACCCATGACATTTAAAGTCTTTTTTGCAGCACATAATGTTTATAGTTATATAGAATTGGGGTATGCATATAAAACATCCTCATTCCTTTTTTTAAAGTCTCCTTTCCTTCCCATCCCTCTCTTCTCCCTCCATTTCTTGATCCCCTTCCCATGTGAGAAAAAAACTATGTTCCTACTTCTTTCTATGTATCTTTTATTTTCATTTCTTTTAAAATTTGAGATACTAATATAAGAGAAACAATACAGTATTTACACATGTGTCTGATTTATTTCATTTAACATTATAGTCTCAAGATGCATCTATGTTCACACAATAGTTCAAGCTTGCTGGGTGTGGTGGTTCGCCCATGTAATCACAGCACTTAGGAGGCAGAGGCAGGAGGATTGCTGTGAGTTCAAGGCTAGCCTGGGCTACATAGTGAGTTCAGGGCCAGCCTGAACTACAACATGAGACCCTATCTCAAAAACAAAAACAAAAACAAAAACAAAAACAAAAACAAATCCTCAAGTTTATCCTTTTCATGGCAAGCAGACTAGTATGTCATTGTATGTACATACTGTCTTTTTCAGCCATTGATCTGTTGATGGACATTTTGTCTGCTTCCATGCTATTATGAATTGTGCTGCTATAAACATAGATATGCAAATATCACTATAATGTGTTATTTTTAATTCTTTGAGGATACTTCTGGAATTATTAGCAGTATAGAACTTCTGACCTGCCCCCATGAACTGGAGAGAAATTAGCCCTTAAAGTAGAAGCATTGACAAATAGTTGTACTTTCCACAGAAGTGTGATATGACTATGAGGTTGACCAAGGAGATCTGGGCTGGACAACAAAAGTGATTATTCTAAAAAGATTTTAAAATCAAATCCAGGGTTTAATGGATCTAGTCACCAGATGCTCTTGCATATGACAACCTTTCATTTATTATAAATCTATAAACTGAACTCATAGAAACTAAAAACTCACCACATTTTTTGATGTTGCATTTTCCTTCTGCATAGTTTATTGACATAAAAAGTAGGTACATCAAATGTATACTTGTGGTGTCTTTCATTAATAGTATCAGTGACTTCTGGGAAGATGGCAGAGTTGTGAGCAACAAAGAAAGGATCTCTTTGCAATTTTATGTTCCCATATTGGAATATAGCAGCTCAAAGAAAACAAAGGAGGGAAGTAGCTTCCCAAGAAGGATCTGCAGCAAGAGACAAAAAGAGCATAAAAGAAAAATTAACAAAAAGGATAGAGCTTGCTTTCTGAGGTGGGACTCTTAAGTGGGGAAGAGGATGCTGAACCGCAAATGACTGATGACTGGTGATGGCATCAGGCCCCAGTGGAGAAACAGGCTGGTGGAGTGGACCAGCAGTCACACTGGACAGCTCCTGTTTTCAATATCTATATCTATAGATACTGATACAAATACAGATATATATAGGTTCTAGACAGCAGAGGATTGGCACTAGGCACGTAAGGAAGCTTCACACACAACCCCAGGGAACTGAGGATCCCTAAGCCAGTGGCCAGGCAGCATCAAAACAGGATTAAGTTCTGAGTTGGCCATGAAAAGAGTGCTAGCCACAGGACCACTATTCCAGCTTCCTTTTCTCTAGATCCACTGCGTCGCATGCCCACATTTCAGCTCCCTCTTCGCCATACTGAAAAAAATAAATTAAAAAAAAGAAAAACAACAACACTGGGAGAGTGAAGAAAACCTCTGGACTGCAGCCATAATACAGTAAGGGAGGTGGTACTTTCAACCCTACAATAGTTCCTTCAACTGAATTCAGGCATTGTAGTCAGAAGTGAGACTGATTGTCAGTGGCTATTTCCTTGTGAATAGTTAACTCTGATCTGCATGCTACTGCTCCTGTTGTCTATGGGAGAGAGCAGGTCTACACTTTGAAGGGCATTTTGGTATTTTTTTTTCTTTATTGTTGCTGTTCTTCACTTTTTTCTTTTTATTCCTCTCTATTTTCTCTCTTCTCTATTTTTCCTTTTTTTTTAAAATTTTGTGCCCTCTTGGATTCTTCATTTCTCTACAGTCTTGTAGCTGAATCTGTCCAATTTGTTTTCTTCTCTCAATTGCTCTTATCTTTGCAACAGAGAGAAATAGTTTCATGATTGCCCATTGCTACTGGGTACCTCTATTCTTTGGCTCTTGATCCACTCCTTTTCTTTGATCAGTATCACTTCTCTGCAGGACAAGAATTTAACATATAGATAACTAAGGCATTTAGGACTCCAAAGGGTCGTGATCTAAATAACTGTATACCTAAGCATATAATATTCAAGATTCCAGACATCAAACAGAAGAAAAAAATACTGAAACCAGTTAGAGTCAAGAAACAAATCACATACAGAGGAAACCCACTATAGTCACACCTAACTTTTCAGCATAAACACTCAAGTGAAGAAGAGCCTGGAATGAAGTATTCCAAGCTTTCAAAGAAAGCACAGTAAAAGAAAACACTATGAGGGTAAAAAGACAACTGATTATATGGGGAAATATTTTTACCAGCTATTTCTCAGACAAAGTAGTACTATCTAGAGTATATAAAGAACATAAAAATATCACCCCCCATTTAAAGGGCCAATTCAAAAATGGGCATCTGAAATGAACAGATTCTTTTTCATATGACAAAGTAAAGGCAATGAAGATATATATGAAAAAAGTGCTCAATATTGCTTGTCATTTGAGAGATGCAGATGTGAACAACACTGAGATTCCATCTCCCTTTACAAAGAATAGCTACTGTCATGAAAACAGCTAACCACAAACGTTGGTAGGGCTGTGGGGAGAAAAATAAGCTTCTCCAGTGTTGGTGAGAATGTAGACTGGTGCAACCACTGTGGAGGTCAGAAGGGAGATAACTTAAGTCTAGGACTTGAAGGTCAATTTGATCCTTCTGTTTCCCAGGTAGGTATACACATGAAATAATTAAAAGGTATGTATCACAGTGAAATATGTTCAGTCATTTTTATATCAGCTCAATTTGTAATAGCTAAACCTTGGAAACTGCTCAAATGCACATTAGCAGGAGACTTGATAAAGAAGTTGTATGTAATTGTGGGATGTATATATAATGCACTAATAAAATGTACCAATTTTTTAAAAAATATTTTTTAAATTAGAGTATTACTCAGCCATTAAGAATGATAAATTTAATCATTTATTCTCAAATAGATATACCTTGAGGACATACTTATAAGTGAAATAAGACACACATGTGTAAATACTGTGTCATTTCTCTGGCATGAGAAACTGAGGGTGTGAATGAGTACTAAAATGTATGATAGGTGATGTGAAGTGGGAAGACAATGTTCAAAAGGAAAAGGGAAAAGAGGGTGTATGGGGAAAATGAGGGAAAAATAAATTTGATAGAAAAAGGAAAAAATACATGTATATAGGGGGTGGGAGGTCTTAGGGAGGTCAGCAGAATGGAAAAAAAAATGTAAGATGTGTCATGTACTGACACAAACTCATAGTGTTGAATGTGATCATAATGTATATATAAAATGTACTAATAAAATCAATTAAATATTTTTAAAAGTAATATCACAGAGACATATAGAAATGCCTTTCATGGTACACAATAAAAACTAGCAATGTTTCAGGTATTTGATGATGCTATTTGGAATGATAGAGATTGGAGGTATAATTTCTTGAACCTATTTTCATCTGAGATGGTCATCACAGTGCTACAATTTTTTTTTTTCTTTTTTTGAGACAGGGTCTCACTTTGTAGCTCAGGCTGGCCCTCCGTTCACTATGTAGCCCAGGCAAGCCTCAAACACACAGCAATCTTCCTGCCTCTGCCTCTCAAGTGCTGAGATTACAGGTGTGAGCCACCAATCCTGGCACTGTGGTAGGTGGTTACCAGGGATCATACTCAGGACCTTGCACTTTCAAGGCAGACTGTAGAACCACTGAGCTAAATTCCTGGGCCCAGTGCTACAAATACTTGAAATCTCATATCATTACATTCTGTAAATTACACCTTTAAAAGAGGAAACATTTACTAGTTTTAGTTGTGACAGGAGCAATGTTTAACAAGAAATCTAACTACTGATATTTGTAATTCGCAACAGTATCTCCATATACAACAGTGTGCTAACAAGCTCAGATAGCATTAATTACTTATATAAGCTAAAAAATAAATTGCTTAATAATCACTCTCAAGTTTATTAGAAGCTAATTTCCCTTGGAGACAAGAAGTACGTTGGCCATGACAGTGCCACAGAAACATGTCCAGTGGCCCAGAGCGCTACTGAAATTAATTGTAAAGCAGATATAGTAGGAAGTTTTAGCAAGGTGGATGATTTAACTGGTTTAATGGAGCCTTAGAAAATCCTGTTCTTGTCAATAGGTATCATCAAAAAATAGTATGGATAGAAATTTTTAAAAAGCTTTATTTTTTTTCCCAATCAAATCTTAGTGTATCATACTCAATTTTCCTTTCTTAGTAATCTAAATAATTTCCCACCTTGCTCATGATGAATGTCTTGCCAGTTCCTACTCAGTTCCTCCACTTTACACGACCTAATTAAAGAAAACATTCCATGATTGCCTATTTTTCTCAAGCATGACAACCTATTATTTTTTTCTACCACCTGATTAGGGCTTTATTATCCTTGGATTTAGATTGATTTGCTGAGCACTTTAATAAAACACTACTTAGTTTGATTTAAAGGGCTACAGGTTTCCTTCATTCATACAATTATTCCTATAGCTATCTCACATGCTAAGTGCTACAAAGTCCCTCCAAAAAGCAGTTGTAATTGCCACTAAACAAGGTTATAAAATAGAAATCACAGGAGACATTCCCATTGAATACAACAATGGTGTTTCCATTGTGGGCAGTCATGAAAGGACATTTTGCAATATAATTTGTCAAGAGTGATAAATCTATTTCATCATATCTGTCAGGAATGGCTCCTGTATATTAAAACCACTATAAAGTTTGCTCAAGATAAACCTAAAGTTTCATATGATTAAATAATAATACATTTATGGTGACAAATTACATTTACTGTGTTATCTACAACTCAAGCCTAAATTAGATACTTAGTGTTCAGATAGATGGTGGTGCATTTTGATTTTATATCTAGTGTATTTTTTATTGAATAAATAAAATGGGTAATATTTATAAAGCTGTCTTTAATTTTGGTTCCTATATGAGAAAGTAGAATTCTGCTTTTAAAAACTAAAGATGTTCATATATACATAGAATTACTAATTGACCATATTGCCAGTAGAAAGGTTATTTAATATTGATTAAAAATAAAAACTTCTTTGTGACAGTTTCACAGATACAGATAGCAAGAAAATTCAGCCCTTACAAAAGCATAAGTTCCACTGTAAAGGACTGGAAAACAAGTATTATTCAGGGGTAGATGGGAAAGGGGAATCCTGTGAGCCCCGTGGAGTCCAGGGATTAAAGAAATATTGACAAAGGGATCAGTCACAGATAATCTAATTAAAGATTCAATCCAGTGTTTATTTATTTATTAAGTACATGCCATGTGTAAGTTTCAGAACAAATGTTTTCTAGGATTTTCAAGACGCTCAGGGGCTTGCAACCTCCTTTGAGCAACTCCGTTTATCTGTCAAAGGAAATATAAAATGGGCAGGGTTAGAATAGGCCCTATCATTGTAACACCACCCTAGAAATGCCCACTGTTATATTTTAGAATGCTATACTGAGGAAAATAAAAGAATGGGATATAACGAAGCATGTAGTCAGATGAGAATTTTTATGAATTTCATCATACACAAATTTTTATTAATTACATCACACACAAATATACACTCAGTAATTCTTGTTGAAGTCATAATTGAGACTGGTTCCAACATGGCAGCATTGCAAATAATATGAAAATGTTAAAACTATTTATTGTTATTGATAGAATTACATGTGTGTATTCTATATAACTGGATGTTTTGAAATATGATTAGTTTGTTGAATAGCTATATTAAACTACCACATGCAGGGCTGTGGATTTGGCTCAAGTGGTATTGAGCCTACCTTGGAAGCACAAGGACCTGAATTTGATCCCCAGGACCATAAAAACAACAACAAAAAACATAAACAAAACTATCAAATCCTTTGCCTTACATAGTTATTTTATGTGAGGGAGATTCTTAGAATTTACTTAGTGATTTTCAGGAATACATTATTATTAATGATATTAATTTGTCCAGTGTTGTAAGATGGATTTTTTAATTGATTCCTCTTATTTTATTGAAATTTTACAACCTTGGATCAATGTTTCCCCATTTCTTTATTGTCTGTTTCTGCCAAACACCATTCTAAAGTCTTTTTCTATGAACCAATTTTCTTAAATTCCATATATAACTGATATATTCTGTGTTCGTCTTGCTGTCTCTGGGTTATTGAACTGATTATAATGATTGTTAAATTCTATATATCTATATATACATTTGTACTGGAGGTCAAACTCAAGACCTCATCCTTGTCAAGCAGGCATTGTGCTATTGAGCTCCATCCCCGAACCCTATCCTGATATTTTTGCAAATGATAGTGTTTACTTCTCTTTAAAGCTTAAAAGTATTCTGTTATGTATATAGGGCACAATTTCTTATCTTTTTATCCATTGTTGTCCTCTAGGTTGGTTTCATATCTTGGCTATTATGAATAATGTTTTAAAGAATATGGGAGTACAAATGTCTCATTGACATAATTATTTCATTTCCTGTGGGTATATACCTAGTAATGAGATTGCTAGATTTTACCATATTTCACCTAGTAATTTTTAAAGAAATCTCCACACTGTGTTTCATGATTGTAGTAGTTATACATTAAAATACACAACTTTTTTCTCCACAGGTTCACTAACCACTTATCTTATTAAAAATAATAGACATTCTAACAGTTTTGAGGTGTTAGTTCATTGTGGTGTTAATTTGCATTTCCCTATTAACCCATTTCCCCCAAAATAAGACCTTTCCAGAAATGATAAGCCTTGAAAATTACAGATCAGAAAACTACCCAAAATAACCTTGTACTACCATGCAAGAGAATAATGAAGTTTTATCTTCTACATGACAGTGGCTATCACTGTGGCAATGACCAGCACATGCTTTCCCCATTAGGTTTTATTTTTTTTTGTGGAAACACAGAATTAATTTTTCCCCAAAGCTATTGACCTTCCACATGTTGTCTTCTGAAAAAATATCTATTCAGGTCCTTTCCTCATATTTCAATTGAGTTATTTTCTTGCTATTTAATTCTTTAAGGTTACTATAGATTTTGAATATTATCCCTTTATAAGATGTATAATTTGCAACATAGTCTCCCATTCTGGAATTTTATTATCTTTTTATTCCAATTGTTTCCTGCATTGAGGATTTGTATGTTGATAAAATCTCAATTGTTAGGATATTGTAAAGTTGTTAATAGTCCAATACTTTTTAAAAATCTGCTCAGTTGAGGTTATCTCCTAGAGATTCCTAAGCAGCAACAGGTCTTGTACAGTTCAGCTGATGATAGTCTAGTTGTCACTGAATTCTCAGTTCCTCATTTGATGAATGAGAAAATTCTGTGAAAACATTCATCTCTCAGAAGAGTCAAAGAAAATTGTGTTGGAAAGGGTTTATTTTTCTGCCAAACATGGAACAAAGAAAAGTCTAGACAATAGAAAATCTAGATAAGTGGGAGACAAAGTATGAAAAGACTGACAATGTGTTTTGTGTATAGTATCTATGTAATATATTGTTCAAATTAGAGTGCATATGAGTGATTAATTTTCATATTAGTGATAGTTGTATTATGGTAAGTAAAATGACTCAAGGTAGTCATGTCTATACTTTACATGACCATAGCAATTTGACTATGTATTTCTCATATTATGTAACTCTTTACTCTTTCTTGGGCAAAAGATGTGAAATAAAATTAATAACTTCTGTTTCATTGATACTTATCCTAACGCTTATGACTTTTGTACCTGCCATTTAATTTTCCAATATTTTTCACTATTACATTTTACCTTTTGTATTACTTTTTTCTTTCTAGCTAATCCTCTTTATCTTTTATTAAGTGAATTTTTATTGGTATATTTTATATACAGCTCACAATCACACTCAACAGTGGGGAATTTGTACTATTATATGACACAAGTTATTTCTCATTTTTACCCATATCCATACCCACCCACAACCTCCCACCCCTTATATACATGCTCTTTCTTTTTCTTTCCAAATCATATTTATTCTTCCCCTCATTACTTTCCCCTACCATATTTCCTTTGAGCATTCCTGTTTCACAAAAATCTATCATACATTCTAGAACTAATTTACATCTACAGGTTCTCATACCAGAGAAAAGATATGCTATTTACATATCTGTGATCTATTTATTTCAATTCATAATGTCCTCAAGGTGTATCCATTTGCACATAAATGAATGAATATTGTCATTCTTTATGGCAGAGTAATACTCCATTATATATATATATATATATATATATATATATTTTTTTTTTTTTTTTTTTTTTTTTTTTTTTTGAGACAGAGTCTCGCTTTGTAGTTCAGGCTAGCTCTGAGCTCACTATGTAGCCCAGGCAAGCCTCGAACTCAGCAATCCTTCTGTCTCTGCCTCCCGAGTGCTGGGATTACAGGCGTGAGCCACCACGCCCAGCTCCATTATATTTTTTAAAAATCTTATTATCCAGTCTCCAGTTAATGGGCATCTGGGTTGTTTCCAAGATTGGAAAGTCTCTGCCTAAACCAGTGTCTCCAAGAGTTTCACCTAACCTGTTTTGCAGCAGATTTATTGTTTCTGTTTTAATGTTTAAGTCTCAAATCCACTGTGATTTTTGTTTAGTATATGGTGAAAGAGGTAGGTCTAACTTTACTTTTGGCAGGTTAAAGCCCAGTTTTTCCAGCACCATTTGTTAAAGAGACTGTCTTTTCTCCATTGAGAATGTTTGAATCCTTTGTCAAAGATAAGGTGGCTTAGTGTGTCTGGAGTTGTTTCTGGATCTTCTAATCTATTTCACCATTCCTGGATCTGTTACTTTGCCAGTACTATGTATTTTTTTTATCAAAGTGGCTTTACAGTACAGTTTTAAGTTGAGGATTGTAATACCCCCTTGCCATGTCATGGTTGCTTAGAATTGCTTTTACTATTCTAGGTCTCTTGTGGTTACAGATGAATTTTTGGATAATTTTCTTTGAAATATACATGTGTCTTTACCTATTCACTCCCTGCTGTCTCAGTGTCTGACTTTGTCTGTTAAGTTTATCTGACACAGTATTTCAGCTGTTTATTTCCATATGTCTACACACATATCATCATCAGTAACAACATTTCCCCAAAATCTGACTTTCATACTATTTTCTGACCTCTGAACCTTATTTTTCCTTCCTTTTCTCTGATGTTACCATTTTAACAACATTATAGAACTTCAGACCACTTACTCACATCAGGTTTTCACTGTTAATGTTCAGAAAACTCCTCTTGTTATCTCCCTCAATTTTGGATCTAAGCCCAATGATTAGAATCCTTTGCTTGAAGCCACCCTCAAAGTCTGCTTTACATTGTCAACTCCTTCACATGACAAATTTTATTGTCTACATTTTTCTAAACTACATAAGAGCAATGAAATTTTTCTAAGAAAAAGTCATGCTACTGTGCAGTTCTTCATTCTCTTTCTTTTCATCTATCTTCAAACAATAAAACATAAATATCAACTGGAATGTCACATGGATACCAAAAATACTGACTGGTTTATTTTAAACATAAGTCTTAAATGGGAATTCTGTATTTGATCTCATTATATTTCTGAGATATTTCAGAGGTAAGATTACTGTCATCATCCTTGATAATACTTCCACAGCAAGGAACACATTAGAAAGCTCATGGATGCCAAATCTGCACTGCAAAAATTCTAAAGTATATCTTAGAATAAGACAATGATGCCCCAATCCCATGAGACACAGCAGAGTGAACTAATTAGGCAAGCAAAGAAACTGGATGGAAAAGGAGAAAAGCAAAAAATGAAAGAGCCAAGAACAGGAAAACATCATGACAGAGCTAAATCAGTAAAAATCAATTATAACCATTAAGGTCAATGACCTCAATACACCAATTGAAAGACAGACTTGCAGAATGGATAAAGAAGCAAGATCCTAATTCCCTGATCTTCTCTTTGGCATGAACACGTATAGATGCAAATGAGTTCTAGAAAGTAGGACAGCTTTTATAGAGTGGAATATTTCTATAGAAAACTTGGTGTGGGAATGTGATGAGGGGAAGGAATAAATATGATACAGAAAGAAAATAAAAGAGTGTGTATAAAGGGGGAGGAGGGGGGAATGGGTAGGGATATGGGTAAAAAAGAGAATTAACTTGTGGCATATACTGGTACAAATTTCCCAATGTTATATGTGATTTTGAGATGTATATAAATTGTACCAATAAAGAATTCAATTTAAAAAAACATAAAAAAGCAAGATCCTACAATGTGCTGTATACAAGAAACATACTTAATTCAAAAAGAAATTAGGAAATCCATAGACTGAAAGTAACAGGATTGAAAACAATCTGCCATGTGACAGGAAACCACAAAAAAGGAAGAGTGGCTATTTTAATTGCAGACAAAGATTTCAAAGCACCTCATCTTCTCGGTAGAAGCTTATCTTTATTATTTCTGCTTTCACACTTATACTCTGGATCCTATGATTTGTCTTCCTTCTGTGGGCCTTTTTATTTTTCTATCACCTGTTTCTCCTTTCCAAAACTCAATTCCACTATTATTTTTATCAGCTTATAAACATGCTGTAGCATTGTCCATCCTAATAAAAAAACTTTGTGTACAGTCTTTTTGTAGCTGCCATTTCACTTTTCCTACTTTTCACAGGTTGTGCTGAAATAATTGCTCATTCTGTCATTCTCTATTTTCTTATTTAATATCGATCCTTCAATCTTTAGTGTTCATCACCATATAAAGATTATTCTAGCAAATTGTCAGGAGGCTTAATGTCAAATCTAATGGACATTTTATCACCTATATTTATTTACTTTCTCAAAAGACTAACCAGAATTAGATATCTGTCTTCTTAATGTAATATTATTTCCACCTCTTTGACCATATCAGTTTAGTACCATGTACTATTTTTCATTCTCTCTTGAGCTACTCTCAAGGGGTGGGTTTTCACTCCTTTTTCTTCTCTATCTATGCTATCACTTTGAGTGATCTATTTCTAAAGTTACAAGTGCTATTCATATGCCATATAAATGTGCACTTATCTAACTCAAAGTTCTCCTCTGAGCCTCAAAACTTTATTTGCAACTATCTACCTAAAAACATATTTTAAGTCCTATATTATGCCCTCACAACTAAAATATTAATCTTGTGCTTTCATCAAAATTTTGATCTTCTAATCTTGTCACTCTAAAAGTAATATCATGGAGCAAATTGTTCAAACTTATATCTTTAGAATTATTCTTTATTCTTCCTTTATCTCAGTTCTCAGATTTTGTAATGTAGATGACTTGAAATTTACATTTTAAATACCTTCAATCTCTTTTTACTTTCTCAACAGTCATTTTAAGGAAGCAATTTAGGCCATAATCTAGGTTTCTCATGATTTGTGTCTTGTGTCACTCAGATCTGCTTACACCCTTTTATGATATCAAGATCATCATGGTATAGACACTTTAACTCTTCTCTGAGAATGGAAGTACTAAATCCAAATTTTGAAGGTGGAAACAAATTAATTACTTCAGAAAGACAGTGTAGTAGCATGCCACACTGCATTTCATTCTTCTGTTTTATATTCCCCCCCTTATTGAGTTTAGTTCTTTCTTCAGACAGCTAATCCACTGATCTGCTTACTTTTCCTGGAGAGTGTCACAGAGTTTTGTTAATAGATCTCCAAGGGCCTTTGTACCTTTCTTCTCTGGGGACAAGAATCACAGCTGCATATTCACAATTAGTACTTACCTAAGACATCCCAAGCATGCTCCAAAGAATACTATCAATTTCAAATATACTCCCCCCCATATATAAAGTAGATACTGGATATTCAAGAGTATCATTCAGGTCTCAACACCTGGGACAAAATATCTTACATATATAATTTAAACTAAAAGGGTTTTACTTTGGCTTGTGGTGTTGGAAAGTTAAGCCTATAATTGGCTGGTTGTAAAGCTGAAATGTCCTGGTAGTATGGTATGGCATAATAAATTCCATTTAATAGTATCCAGGAAGAAAACAGCAGAGAAAGAGCTAGAGAGAAAAGGGCCAAGGAGCAGATACAGCTCCTAAAGTTGCTCCCTCATAAACTACCCAGACACATCTATAAGTCCCTTTCATTGATCGCAAAATTCATCATAACGTCATCACAAGGAGGGTTAGTTACTTCAACCAATCAACTAGTTCCTTTATTTGCTTGCCATATCACATGAAGATTCCAAACTTTGTAGTCACTGTTGCTTTTAGTGAGATGAACACTTTAGGTCCCTCAAAGTAAACTTTCTTCAAATGCTCTAGACTTTAGAAATTAGAACATCTATCCTGACTTAGCTTAGGTGTTAGGGTTGTATAAATTCCACAGTAGGTCCCTTGGAACCATGACAAGATGAATCACTCCTAATCCCAGTCCTTTGTTCCATGACCTGTGTATTCTAGCTATTGATTGTTTCCACTGTTTAAGTGCACACATTTTCTCTTGGTGAACTGGCACTGCCACCTGAAAAGTGCTATTAGGTGAACTGACACTTTGTTGAGCTCTCAATAGGAAATACACCCCCCACACACACATATCAGGGCAGCTGTGTACACAGAACAGTGAGGCTTGTGGTCATTAGGTTATTATTTCTTTTGTAATAAAAAGAATCCTATAATCTGAGGTAGTGCTGTATATGACAGTGACAGTGTTTGTGACCCAGCAATTCCCCTTGTAGTTGTCTTCCCCAGAGAACTTAAGATATAGTGCAGTGATACATGCATAGCAATGCTTATAGCAGCACAATTCATAATAACTAAAGCCTAGAAAAAACCTGTATACCCATCAACATAAGATTGGATAAAGAAAATGTGATGTCTGTATAATAACAGATTGTTACTCAGCTACAGAGGACGAATTTGAGAATGGATGCACCTAGAAAATATAATGTTGAATGAAATAAGTCAGATACAAATAAATAGTGATTAATATCTTTCATTTGAGTCAAACAAAGTAAAAACTATAAGAATTCTAAAGAAAGGACAGATAAAGACAAGATGATAATTCTGTTGCAGTTGGAACAGGTCCAGTGGACCAAAGACAAGGTATGAGGGAAAGGAGATGGAATAATAGATAGAATGAAGACATGCCAAGAACAAGGCCCTGAATACCTCAAAGAATATGGACATTATATGCCATAAAGATCAACAAGAATGAACAAGGGGAAGAAAAACTAAAGGAGGACGGAAGGGGGGAAGGAAAGTGAAAAAAAGAGATTGTTTTATAAACATGTACAAACTCTCCAAGTTGATTGTAAAATACATGTACTGTAAATATGGATTAATATAATGAAATTTTTTAAACACACACACGATTGAAATGTTTGGTAGTGCAAATCATTTAATGTTTTCTGAACTATTTATTTCAAAATATCATTTAAAATTGTATATGTATATATATAATTTTATCTGTCAGTTCTATCATTACAACAATCTAGAAAAATGGTTCAAAAATAAAAATATGGTTCAAACATATAAAATTAAATATACAAACAAATAAGTGTTTTTCTTATATGTTTCAGGTTTTACTACTAATAAATTGAACCATTTTCTGTGACACTGAAAGGGCACCAATTCACTTCACATCATACTAAATCATAATAAGTATTATGATATATACAAATAGAATATAGTCATTTAAATTTCATAAAACAATCATGTAATAATACTCAGTGACATTAATCTATTTAATAGTGGCATGCTGACAACATATATATCCCCTTTAAAATTCATTTCATGTCTTCTTGGTTGACTGCTAATACAGTTTTAAGTACAACTTATGAAAATGTATCCACATGATTTAGGAAGGAGGTGAAGGATGGGTGGGAAGTCATAATCCAAAACAAATTCTGAGATGAGAATTCACAAATCTTATTGCAGACAAGAATTTATAGTGATACATTTGAGACATGCTGAATTTCATCATAGAATTTAAGTTGTTATACAAGAATACTTATCAAAACATTTCAATAGACTAGAAATATTGAGTAAATTTTGCTAACAATTTTTGTCTATAGGAGAAAAGAGTTAGGAAAATAGCCCAAGGAAGAAAAGGCTGATCATGATTTAAACTCTGTATTCAAATAGAATTCATGTTATTTGTTTTTCCTTCTAGGAATTCCAATAACTAGGAAAGAATTGCAATATTTGTTTCCCATTTTATATGGAAATGTGTAAATGATTTTTAATAAACATTGTATATATTATAACATCAGCACATATTTGAAGATTTGATTACACCGTGGAAAACTTGGGAATTCATAGAGTGTTTTCAACAGAGACATAGGATTTCTGATCATTTACTTATATCTTTATGTGTGGTTTCTTAAATTTCAGAAATCATAAGTGAAATTCCACAAAAGCTAAGGCTAATAATCTTGAATGCAAGTTACCGTATTCATAGAATAAGAGTAAAGTAGTAAATTCTGTTAATGTGGAACAGAGACATTTTTTAATTGATTTTTTTTTTTTTTTTTAGACAGGGTCTTGCTTTGTAGCTCAGGCTGGCCCTGAGCTCACTATATAGCCCAGGCAAGCCTGGAACTCAGCAATCATCTGCCTCCTGAGTGCTGGGATTACAGGTGTGAGCCACCACGCCCAGCATTGTGGGGTTTGGTACTGATTGCTGGTGGGAGTACATCATCACGCCCAATATCTATCATTGTATGTGGTTACCAGGATCAAACCAGGGACCTTGTGATTGCTAAGCAGGCAGTGGAACCACTGAGCTAAATTTGCAGCCCTTAATTGAATTCTTTATTGGTACATTTTGTATACAGCTCACAATCACACTCAGCATTAGGGAATTTGTACCAGTATATGACACGAGTTAATTCTCATTTTTAGCCATATACCTACCCACTGCACAATCCCCCAGCCTATAACCCCCCCACCCCCTATATACGTGTTCTTTTTTTTCTTTCCAAATCATATTTATTCTTTCCCCTCATTACTTTCCCCTACCACATTCCCTTTGAATATTTCCTATTTCACAAAATCTATCATACAGTCTAGAATTCATTTATATGTACAGGTTCTCATAGTAGAGAAAATATATGGTATTTACATATCTGATCCTTTTTATTTCACTTATTAGAGACTTTTTAAAAGTTACAGTTGAGTTGCCAATACTAGCTAATGATTAAAATAGAAGTTTTGAAAAAATAAAATTATATATTTAAAATTATGACATTTTCATTGTCACATTTTAGCTCTTGAAGAAATTGCTTTGTGAGTATTTATGCCATATTTAGTGGAAGCTTTGAGATTTGTGTTATATAGCAAATATATGTTATTTTTACAGTGGTTATTATTGAACCTACAACAAACACAATTTTATGTATGCATTTCTCCTTTCGGGTTACTTTGTGATATATACCGCAGCAAATGAGTAAGAGAACACTTGTCAGCAGGCTTCATGAGAACAGCACATCAGGCAGGCCACAGATTACACAGAAGGCTCTGTTGTGGCATTTTGTGCCTTTCCTTTGCTTAATGTTAGTAGAAGTATCCCAGATTGTCAGTGTAATTTCCACATCTCAGATAATGTTATCAAAATGTTTTAAAATGGAAGATGTCTACATGAAGTTCTAGAATCCAGAAAGTTTAAATGGGATTGGGTAGAGGAGGGGCAAGGGCAAGGAACATCTTGCCAGCTCTTCACTTCTTACCAGGTATATGGAAATTAGTGGTTCTAAAGAATGTCCCTGCCCTAGACAGCTACCACTTCTAAAGGACTAAGTAGGTCTACAGGACAAAGATCTCCTGGATAAAGAATACTAACTTTCAAACACAAATCCCAAAGACACAACAAAGGAAACATTCAAAGAATTCATAAATTCCATGACACAGAAAGCAACTAATTTTTTTCAGTATAGATAACTACTAATGAAGCTGAACTCTATGCTTAATACTAGAGTGCATGAAATTAGACCATATAATTGGAACATATATCAGATCTCAAAGGCACATGCAAATAAATAGATATTGTTGTTCGTTACATTATTGCTTCAAAAGTATTTAATGGTTATTTAATACAATAAATAAATCCATGAGCAATAAACAGAAGGTGGGTATCAGTGAAATATAAATTGCAAAAAATGTTAATTGATTCTAACTTTTAATAAATTGTGCCTCAAGTTTTCTTTGTTGAACAAATGCCTCTACATATGAACATTGTCTAGTAGCATAATTTTAAAAATTTATGTTATTGACAGCAAAAGGAACTTTTAGAGAAGAACTGTTGCTTGATCACTTTGTAATTTTGAGTCATTCTGTTG
Source organism: Thryonomys swinderianus (assembly GCA_004025085.1). NCBI lineage: Eukaryota > Metazoa > Chordata > Mammalia > Rodentia > Thryonomyidae > Thryonomys > Thryonomys swinderianus. Next base: position 2,542 of record PVIC010010357.1, on the reverse strand, counting down.
ATTTATTACTTCTGTGGATGCTTACTTCCTACTCTAGTTTGTTCTATAATCACCAAAGCAGATAAAGAAGCTTCCATTTTAGTTTGTAACACTCTGATATATAAGCTTAATAGTGAGGGTAATTGAAACGAAAACGGGCTATGTTCAAATTATGCATTAAAGCATGTTGAATTTTTCTTTACTTTTTTTGAAATATAAAACAAGGCTACCAAATTCAAAATAACTACTATTTTTGGAAGATAAACATCAAAAACAATTTTCTGTATTTGTTGCCATTAGAATAAGGTGCTGTGCATTAGTGTAGTAGTTGAGATGGATATGCTCTAGCAGTATTTTGATGAATTACATGATTGTAGTTAAAATGAACAATTTCATCATGCTTGAATTAATAATGCTACTGTGATTTGGTGAGTACTCTTGCAATATTATTTAACTCATCACTTCAGGAGACAGACTTATTCAGCCCACTCATTGTTTTAGAAAATACAGTTTAAAAAACAGGAGGGCCAGGAGAAATATGTCAGCTATAGAAAATAATACATGCACAAGGTCTCGGAACATCATTGCTTGATTACTTAAAGCTTGCTGTTCAGTTTAGTTTCTTGAATAACTAATACAGAGTCAAAGAGTGAAAGGCAATTTTTTAACACTTTGTTCTTTAGCAAATTTAATTGAAAATATCACACACCATAAGATACATTTATGATACAAACTGTGTATGTGTGTTATTTCATTTAGATTTAAGATGGTTAGGAAGGATAATATATAATCAGTATGACATCATTTGGGTATCAACCAAGTAAAACATATACAGAGAGCTGAACATTATATAATTTCATTTACAAAGAGTAAAATTATGAATTGATTTTGTATATGCAAAATTAAATATGCTTTTAAATATAACTTGTAATTTGTTTTGTAAACTTATTCTGCTTACTTTCTTTAAATCTTAACTTGCCTGGATATGTTTTCTAAAAACATACATATTGAGAAGCTCTTTTAGGGATTTATACTTATATCCCACGTTGTACATCAGAAATTGTCAGTATTAACCAAGCTACATCCTTTTTCACAAAGATATTTGAATGCAGAGAAAAATCATAAAACTATTCTTTCTTTGAAACACTTTAAAATATTTTAATATTAATCTAATTTAGATATACAAAGAACAGTCATAAATAATATGCAATAATATTTATGGGCTTCTTGTACAATTTAAATTGGTGCTTTTTATGATGCATACTTTTTCATTTTTTAAAAGTATTATTTGAACAATATTATTTAAAAATAAATTTTTTGCTATATCTACAATTTTTGAATGATATAAATAGGACAAGACCTCTTACACATTTCAGAATAGATTTTTTCAAGGCTACCCTAGTTTATTACAATATATTATTTTATCTTCAGTTCTCTAATACATTATTATTTTTGGATTAAAGTGTAAAATAAAGCAAAAAAGTTTTTGTTTTCATTTCTTCATGAAAGTCAGTTACATATGAAAGCTGGTTTTTTGTTACCCTGTGTAAAAGTTGACAATGGTTCTAGTTTCTTCACAAGAAAACTCTTATCACTTGTATGTAGATATCTTTCCACAGAGCTTTGTGCAGTCAAAGATGAAGAATTCTGGAGAAGGCTCGATCTAAAGTGTGTGATGCTAGGATAAGGATATGAGTCTGAGATTAATAGTGTGTTGGTAGGATCAATGGTTTCCCATGCTTAGCATGAGGGCTTAAATTCAAGGGATAGACAGCTGATGCCATTTCTTGCTGCTTCTGTCTGCCCTGCTTCATAATGAACTGTTTCTCTCCTGCTATATACCTCTGCCTTGCCAGCCTTCTTTGGTACCAGGTGAATGTGGATTGAAACTTCTCTAAACTATGAGCCACAGTAAATCCTTCTTCCTTTACCTTTTGGGTATTTTGTCTTAGCAATGAGAAAAGCAACTAAGGCTGTCCTGACATGGTGAAAAGAAAAATAATGTTTGATAATCATAAGACTAAATCTTACCATACTAAAAAGCACATCTAATTTAATAATTTGATAAGAAGCTTACCATAGCAAATATGCTGATTCAGAATTGGAATTCTGTACAACTGTACACAAATTGAGTCTTGGCATATTATTTATGTTTTGATGACCTTCAAATTAGGGCTAAATTATTCTGGTTTAAAAAGTCCACAGTCCTGAATTGTCTTTGTTGATCAAAAGAGTAACTGTGTACTTTAAAATCACTTCTATCTCTAAACATAATTGTATGAACAGATTTCTACTGTTCTATGATAATCTATCCTGTGTATAATTTATGAGTTCAGCAATCGAGAACAATTAATGATTAATGAATGACTCAAAATTTATGTGTGCATGTAGATACAGTATGTGTACATGTCTGTGTCTTTGTGCATGCTTTTGCGAAGACTAATAGTATAAGAGAAATATTTAACGTTTCTAACCATGTCATTTTCCTCTAGAGGTTTGCCAAATTAGCCTTGATTTTAAAATATCTGTTGTTGGGCCGGAGGGTTAGCTCAGTGGTTCCGGC